>JAPKID020000495.1:0-17877 GCA_026931265.2 Tropidonophis doriae | reverse complement strand
TCTTTTTCTGCTGCCTGTTTCTTCTGATCTCTGTCTTTAAAAACTGGGGGGGAGGGGAGAACATGCTGCACCAACCGGGAACCAGGTTCAGAGTTGTGGCAGGCCTGGGTCACAGCCAGGTCTGGTGACCAAAGCCAACAAACCACTACCAGTTTGGCTGAACCAGTCCGAATCGGTGGGAACCCATCTCTGCCTCTGCCTTTGTCTGCCCTAATCCTACCCACTTATATTTTGGTTCTTCAAGATAACTGAAATCTGACTGGACTAGGAAGAGCATTGTATGAAAGGACTTTGAGGAAGTGTTCTAATTGCCAGACTTTCTGTACCTCCAAACTTAATGGAGCTTAAAAGAGAACTTTCAGCTATCGACTTAACGCAAAGTTTGCAAATGTTGAAGAAAAACATTTTATTGTAGCTTCTGTAAGAACAACTAAGGTTTACCTCGTTGGGATGATTTCCCTGTTCATTTAAGGCAAAGTTAGTTAAATCTCTCTCTGTCCCCACTTTTCTCTTGGCTTTTTCCTACCTCTGTCCTGACTCTGACAGTATGAACCCCACTGGCTTATTTTTGGTGCTACAACCTGACTGATTAAATTAGCAAGTCCTGCTTAAAAACTGATACAAGACTTTTAAAGAAGTATTTTTGTGCTCCTTCTGGGTGTATCCTTAGGTATGAATAAACTTAAAAGAGATGGATATTTTTCCCCACTGATTAAACGCAGAGTTTGCTCACCTAGGTCAAGAATCCTGTATAGCAGTCCTTGACTTACAACAGTTAATTTAGTGACCATTACAACACCACTGAAAAAAGTGATTTGCAATGGCTTTTCGCACTTATGACCTTTGCACCATTGGTCACATGATCAAAATTTGGATTCTTGGCAACTGGCTCATATTTATGACGTGAGCAATGTCCTGGCGGTCGTGTGACCTCCTTTTGCGACGTTCTCGCAAACAATGTCAATAGGGAAGACAGATGTGCTGAACAACCATGTTATTATCCCAACCAATGCAATGTTTCACAACAACTATGGCAAGAAAGGTCATAAGGTGGGACAACTCATTTCAGAAGTTTCTCCCTTAGCAACAGAAAAGATGAGCTCCATTTTGTATTATTGTATAATTATATTTATTGTGGCTGTACATTGAGTCCTGCCGATTTAGCAGTTTGAAAGCACGCAAATGTGAGTAGGTTAATAGGTACCACTTTGGTGGAAAGTGAGGGGCAAATAACATGGGCTTTGTTATTTGTAAACTAACATAGTTAGTTTGTATTATAATCTGATTTATATTCTTTCTTTTAAAGTGATGTTCAAGATTTATTAGCTTTTAACATTCCTAAACTGATAAACAAGCTGGAGACTAGCTCCAGATAAGAAAATTTTGTTACTACAAATTGGGGTCTGGCTTATCTCTTGTGAACCCTAAACAACCTTTCTCCTTACAATTTATTCCCTTTCAGATCTCATTTTAATAAATATGTATGCTATTATCCTGTCCAATCAACTTTCCTCTTTCAGGTTTCTTTGTTGTTAACTATAAAAAGAGATGTTAGCTAAAGATTGGGGTTCCCTCTTTGAATGAGGAATCCCTTTTGTCTAAATATTCTGATAAATTGTAATAAAATGATCTTTCTGTCTCGGTTAGTCTCATTGGAAAATATGCACACCGAGGCACGAGCCTGAAAAGGCCATATTGGCCATCAATAAGCAGAACCTAGACTGAAATTCAGTTTCTGCTTCAGAATGTAATGAGAACAATATTAAGAGTTAATTTTCACTTGTGAAATTCAAATTAAATCTTGTTTTGCATAATTTAAACCGTGTTTTGCTTCAGCATGGTTTGTTGAATGGTCATAATAGTTGAGTTCATTCAGCACATTATTCAAAACTAAACTTGTATTGTGGCTTAGTAATGTAGGAAACCAATCACTTAGATATGTCCATACTGCATGACTACCAACGTTAACTGGATTTTATTTAGCTCATTTTGATTTATCTAATTACTTAAGTATAAAAATAACTGCATGAGCCCATCACATATAGCGTATCTTAACATAAGCTAAAACGAATTTGCAGAATTATGGTTTCAAGTGGATTATGGAAAACATAGCCCCTAACTAGTCCCTGCCTGGCATTAATTATACCAATATCTTAGTAACCAGTCAAGGAAGTTTAGAAAAAAGTAAAGTGTTGAGTCCTCGGACTTACGAGCTCTTTACATTTTCTTGCTTACAAATATTATGTATTGTACCCAGTTATAAGAAATAATACTTGCTCTGCTGTCTGTAGGTTCCCCTTTCTATTGTTCAAATAGTTGTGGTACCTTTATAAGCTAAAAAAAAGGCTTTTCATAGATTCATACTAGAGTAAACCATGCAAATTGATAATGAAATAGCAAAATTAGGCAATGCCTTTATTAGGATGAGGTTCTACATGAGACCATGCAGTTTTCAGTTTATTCCTGAGACCTTAAGGGTTTCAACGAGCAGAAAGTGTTTGATTCAACCCAGCATGGTAGAATTGCTGCAAGGTTTTTAAACTGACCAACTCTGGTTCAATAGTAACTTTAGCTCTAGGGTCTAGAAGTAGTTTTGCTCCCATGGAAAGATCTAGAATACACCCTTAGGTGGTCCTTCTGATGGAAGAGCAAGGAACTCCTGCTTTCAGCCTATACGCGAGCAACGATAGCCACTGCAATTACAAGGCGGTGGATAGAGTCCATTATCCCCCCTCGTTACCTCACAATCTTCTTCCTAGCGTGGTTGCCGCGCTTACGGCAGGCTCCCTATTTATCTCACAATTAATTACTGCAATCTACCATATATGGGATTGCCTTTGTGAACCGCCCTGAAATTGCAAATAGCAAAAAATGAGGCAGCCTCCACATTAAATTGATTAATGTGGGATTGTCACATAACACTAATATTTATGGGCGTTGTTTTGGTTACCACTTTGATTTTGGATACTGTAGAGTTATGATTTTCAAAACATTACAATACAATTAGAACTTGCGAATCATTTCCTTTATTACTCATAAAGTAATTCAGCTTCGATGAATGGTATTCTATAGGCTTTTACATAGCGATGTTTCGGTGTTTACAAACTCATTTCGCCCTATCGATACTAATATCCTGGATCAGGCTAATTATTCCATTAGAAGCAAAATAGATTTCGGGAAATAACCAAATTCCATTCATTTTGTCGCTAAAAAGCATATTTCATCCTGAAAATCCGCTAGCTGGAAAGACAGGAAACACTAAGCTTTGTGGGAATTGTATTTCTCTCAGCTGCGTGTCTGCATTCAAAATCCGGAAGCAGAACTCCCATTGTAAACTCCAAATCCCATGATTCAGAAGGAAGACAGGGGGGTCATGTGATGCCCAAAATGGCTTCGCTGTGTTAGAGGCAGCTGCGTTCCTTGGTCGAAGGGAGTTTGCGAGAAGAAGTGGCTGGCCGGCCGGTAGAAATTGTGTCATCATGCAAAAAATCAAGTCTCTGATGACCCGACAGGTAGCTGGGTGGGAAGAACGGAAGACCTACGTTTGATAAAGCGAGGTTAAGAAAGATGTAACTGAAACAATTTCTGCAGAAGAGAGCATAGGCAGTACGAGAGTCAGGGTGTGTGTTTCGCAAGGCCGGATTTCCTATAATTAAAAAAGGGAATTTTGAAGAAGAAAAACCACAATAATATGTTATATTTTTCTAAAAAAACCAAAAAGCCCAAATGCATTCTGTCGTAGATAAAATACAGTTTGGCGTGCGTTGCCCTGAAAAGAGAGTTCAGTTAAATAGGGCTTGCATATTTAAAAATCTGCACAGGTTCTAAGGTTATTATTTATTACTATTATTTGGGGAGGGAGGTCTGATGCCTGAATAAAGAAGTTGTACAAAGAAAGTCTCCTGGGTTGTCAGTCATTTATTTCTCGGATTATTCATTCTGAAACGCAACACCACAGACGCATGGCAGGATTGAATTGTGGCAGTTCAGGCTGAGCTTGTTTTCCCAGTTTAAATTCTTTGTGAGGAAATGATTTCAGAATGTAATGATCAATTAAACTTGGAACCTTTTCTCATACTATTTGATAACAAAAAGATCAGGACTCTAGCTCAAAACTGGGCCAGATAATATTTCTTTGAGAGACAAATACAATACAATGTGCTTTTTTGATGAGAAAATCTAAAAAAAAAGAGACTTAATATTCCAAAATTGTGACTATTGATCATAAATCTCATTTTCAGTGTTTTGTAAAGGAAATAATATTGAACATTTCGTTTCAAAACTCTCTAATTCTTTTCTATGAGATTCAACAAGCAGTTTTGCAATTTTCCTCTGATATAAGATTGAGCAAATAAGGTGTTTTCTAGGATGTTTGGGTTACAACATCCATTATTTCCAGTACATAGATTGTAGTGAAGGATTATCCTCAGAAAAAGTCCATCCTTTTATTATATAGATTCTTTTGCTGTACAGGTTCGTAAGGTATTTGTAGCTGGAAAGCCTTGTTCATGAGAATAGCTCGAGTTTACCAAGCTTTGGTTTTCAAATATATGTGCCTCCTCAAGCACTAATCATGTATTCATAAATAAGTTGCTTAATTATTCTGACTGCAGAAAGTGATATATTTGGTTTTTTTCCTGCTTAAGGGTCTTAAAAGTCCTCAGGATAGTATTCATGATTTGAGCCCCCTTGAGAACTTCAGAATTCCAAGCAAGGTAAGACTGGATACATATAATGTTAAAATTTCTTTCAATTTATTTTTTATACTTGTTTTCTGAGGCATCTGTTTGTATTCCATATAGCTACCTGAAGTCAACATCATTGTCAAATTGGGTTAATGACATTAGCATCAGGATAGGCAATGAGATCTTTAGCAATATGTCAGCCTTGTCCTTTCTATTCTGCAATAGCACTCAATAGGACCAGTTTTGTGATATCCACTTTTCTGTTCTAATATTTGGACGTCTCTCTTCTTGCTTACTGTTGTTTAATATTTTCGGGCAGCTTTAATTTATAAAAGTACTTCAGGCAATTCCCATGTGTGTTATGAATCTTATTACTATTTGGTGTCACATAATTTAATTACATTTTACAAAACATACACATAAAAACAATATAGACTAATATAGAAAACCAAGAGAAAATATAAAGTGTAAAAAAAAAATAGAAAAAGAAACATATTTGACTCTTAGTTTAAAACTGATTAAATGTCCATTTTCCCCAAAAGAAGAAAAGGGGTAAGAAAGAAATATTTTTTCTTTTTAAATTTTAGCATTCATCAAATCCATATGTCAAAATTTGATTTTTCTCTGTTTCCTGAAAAAAGTCCACAAAAGACTTTCAATTATAGATGAATTTCATCAGCCTCACAAAGGACATTAAGTTAGCCCTTGTTGCCAGTTCTGTCATCTTTATTAACCATTCTTCAATAGTGGGTATCATAGAATTGTTCCAATGTTGAACAAATAAATGTCATGCTACTATTATCATATATAATCATAAAAAATACCATGTGAGTTTTACAAGGTTTTATCCATAAGGACTAACAAAATGTTTCTGATCTAAATTATACATTAATTTTTAGCATTTTTATATTACTTTATTAATTTCCATTAAATATTGCTTAACTCTCGCAAGAACACCAAATGTGATAAAAAATATTTGAATTTTACATTTCTAGCAACTATTTGAGGATTCTTTATACATTTTATGACTCTTACTGCCATTGATGTCAGAGTTCCCACTCTATTAGAATCTGTCTACCGCAGTTGATGCATCAGTTGCAACTGATTTCATAGTAACTGATTCTGTATATATTAAATTGGAATGAAGGATGAGTTTGAGGGGGGTGAAGGGAATGATGTAGAATTACTGAGGAACTATAAAATCTGTTGCAACTTCTGTATTCATAAGAATTTTTACAAGATTCTGTATTTGTGTAGTCCTCCGCTTTCTTTTCATATGTTTGCATATTCTCTGTTCTCTTATTAGTTTTTGGCAGTCATACAAAAAAACCCTTTCATATTTTAACCTTTCTTGAGGTATCATGCCTATCACTGAAAAAGGTTCTAATAACTTAAAATATATAAGTCCCAAGCAACTCTTCTAAATCCATCCATTACAGGTTCATGAAGTCAGGAAAAAATATGAATGAAATAATCTTTACACAGCTTTTTTGGACATAGCTAGAAGTAATAATTATGTAGGGGTGGTGATTGTAAATATAGAACCTTAGAGAAATAAGCCAAGAAAAAGCAAAACAAAAATGGTTATTTGACTTCTCAATTGGAAAGCAGAACCCCTTTTTCTTTTTTGCTAATTCTGGAAAGATGACATTGTTGCAAGAATTATGTTGATCAAATAAATTCAAATGATACCTCAATGATTCAGATAAGTTCTTCATTGTACTTACTTATTTATCATTTTTCTATATTGCTCATCTCATCTAAGTGACATGAATGGGCACTGACAAATTGGAAATATTTTACTTATTTATGTTGCTTGCCAAATTTGGAGTAGTTCTGCATATGAAAGTTATGATTTTGTGGGTTCTAGAAAGAATATGATGGGTTCATGCAGCCAATTTTCTATCACTATAGTTCCATGATTTTTTAAAAATTGTAGGCAAGATGGAGTTGCAAATAATGATATATGCATTTCTTATAAGATGGTGTGAATAAGACATCTATGCAAATCATTTCAAAAACTGGTCTTTTTAGTTTGGTGTTTTGGATACATTGAGTCCATTCAAATAGTTGGACATTAAAAATATGCAGGTATTTCAATGTATCATGATTTCACTCCTGAAATATTCTATTCTAACCTCACTATATATACTCTGACTTAAGAGTAGGCCTCTTTGACTGTACAGAAAGCAATCTGACCTTGAAATAAATTCTTTTTCACAGCCCCAATATTTCAGGCCAATTCATTTTTTGGTAAGGTTGGAATGAAATGATTCCGAGTCTTAACTGTTTCAACTTCAATTTTTTGCCCACTTCTGCTACTATCTTAGATCTGGATGCATTGAAAATATTTGTCAATACAGTCTACTAATGATTTTGTTGTCTGTTTTTCCTTAATACATAAGACTAAAAGGAATTGTTAATTTTTTCAGCAGCCTGTCAGTGGGGAACCTATGTTGGTAAGAATTCTGGAGCCTGATAATTAACTGTTTACAAATCTCAGCAAAATTAGAAGTAATATTAAATCATAATGGTTTTGTTGGGTTGCTCCTAATGTGTTGAGCAGAAACATGCTAGTTAGAAAGCTAAAATAATGAGTTATTGCCTTGTTTGTATGCTGAGATTCCCAGATAAAATTCAGTAGGCTTACAATGTTTTTTTTAGTTCAGCATAAACAGATCAGAAGGCAACACAGCCTCTTGATAAATGTACACCTTTAATTCCATGTTCATATTGATTTCTACATGATTAATTCACTTTTATTCAAATCTATTCCATCTTTTCCTTTTCTTTTAGTTTTATAAATATGTTTTATTTCTATTTATTAAATGTGTATGCTGCTGGATGCACTCTTCACATACCCTGGTCATCAATAGAAAGCTCCCATTACTGTTGATCCTTACTGGCTAGCATAGTTTGGTCTAAGGAGGTTTTCATATAAAATCTCCTTAGAGCAATTCAGCAATTCTTTTGTTACACATCTGAGCTTCTTTCTTTGTTTGTTCACTTAATTTCTACAGCTACCCAACTCAACCAAGTGACTATGGGTGGTGATATAGTAGCAATACAGTCAACACCATTGTTATTCTAGTATACTGATATTATTGTATTCAATCTAGAATAAACCATTTTAAAAAATACTATTTCCAACTATTCCAATCATGGATTATGAATATTATGGATATGTTGATCAAAACAAGTATTATTATTTATGATACATCAGCTAATTTAATAGTGACAGATAACTACTAACATGATGCAGTTTCTTTGTCACTATTATAATATTAAGCAGGTGTAATAACTCTAAAACAAGTTTAGTTTATCATGTGAACATTCCTTCTCTTGGAACTTTTCCTAATATATGAACTTTCTAAAAATATTCAACTGCAATACTGTGGATTTTTGGGGTTTTAGAATTATAACTATTTACTAGTAAATCTGCAATGTCAAAGATATTCCTCAAGATGGCACTTTAATAAAACTTACGAGGATGGTGAAACCATGCAGAGGGCATTTGATGGAGAATTTCTGTGTAATTCTAAAAATACAGTTCTACTAAAAGAAAGAATTGGTCAGTGCGTGAACTAACTGGCACTTTTTTCCAGGGAACATTTTGGGTTTGAAGCTATTGCATGTGATTTCATTAAGGTCCTCTTTCAAAATTTTTGGGGGATTCTTTTTGCAAAACATCTTTTGAGTTGCCAAGAGAACATGTATTTATTCTTAAGGATAAGATTCCAATTCATGTTTTCAAGGTGGAATGTCTATTTCTTAATTCTTTCCTCCTTAAGATATACTGCACATTTCTATATGTTAGTATACAGCAAGGAAAGCTAAAGCCTATGCGAAATTGAATGCTAGCTTCCCTTCCAGCTTCCCAGTGATGATTCTGTCATATTTTGTTTTTGTTCTACACACTGAGGTTTCATTATATGATTGCTGATGTCAGTTTGTCTCTGATTAGTTTCCCTTTGAGTATGTTATAGCTTAGTTATAAAAGTAGGAAGCAGTTCAAAGAACAGATGCAGTAGCTTTTAGAATAATATAGGCAGAATTGTATGCAAATGTATTGTAATAATGAAATTATACTTTTATTATAAAGCATATTTAATATTCAAGTACAGTTAATTAAATACAAGAAGTAGAATTGCTACTTTATTTTCCAAAATGTTACGCAATTTTGTAAAACTTAAGATGAAAATGAAAAATCTGTCTTGTAAATATATTAGCTCAATAAAAGCATTGTTGCAGATATATTGTATGTTGAAAATTGTAGATATATGTGTAATTTGCATATAGTTGGAATCCACATAATGATTTTGGGAACTATTTAATCAAATGTGTACCATATCCTACTAGAGCTATCTTGCAATTAAAATTATAAATGTAAATTTTTATTGGGCCTGATTTTTAACTGCAATTATTTCCAATTTTTACTGCAAAATTGAGAGGGACAAGCTTGTCACTTTGATAAGATATAATTATAATTGAATATTGGGTATATTTTATACTACCGTATTACTATTAATTATATTTTATAGATTGCATTCTACTTGAAGTCCAGTGGATTGAACTGGTATATAAACTTCTAAAATAAGTTTCAGTGTTCAAGTCTACACATTATATTTTAATCATGATTTATTGAGTAAAAAAAATCTAATTTATTTGGAGGCAAATCTCTCTTTGCAATATATATGTATATATATGAAACACCTTCACCTTGCCTTTTATATACTTTTTACAAATAAATTGGTGATACATCATTTTCTGTCATATATTGAAGGAAGAACTTAGAGAACTCCGGGAGCAACCTACTGATCCCCAAGCCCAGCAGGAAATAATTAACAGCATTGAAGAAATCTATTTTTCCAATGATTCCTTTGATATTATTAAGTATGAGTTAGAGGTAAGAACACTGAATTGGAATAACAGTGTATTTTTTTCTTGATGATATACTTTGATCTTCATTGCTGTGTCAGTGCCATTAAAAGAGAACACGTTATTCATTCAATTGATTTCTATAGCTGTGCAACTTAATTAAATGCTTGCAATTCTAAAATTATAAACAATTTTTAAAAATCCACAAAATAAATATAGCAGCCATGATTTTTCTTAGTTTACTGGCCTGAGTCAAAGTCATATTTTTCAAGAACTTTTCCCCTTAGGTAGTGTATTTTTAAAATGGATTTTGATTGTACTTATCTGTAGAAGCTGCCAACTGTTCTTAGTCTTCAGGAACTGGAAGAGTATAGAGACAAACTAAAGCAGCAGCAAGCAGCTGTAAGTAGAAAGTTCTTCCTTCTTCCCTGCTCATTTTATTGATTTCCATAAATCTCATTATTTCTCAGAATAGTTATATGACCTTGAAAACAGGTTGAAGTACTTCAGTGAAGACAGTGAAGTATTTCAGAAGAATGAAGAAATTATAATTAAGATGATCACATTTCACTTTCTGCGCTTTTTATTGATTGCTTTATTACCATGAGCTATATCATTCCCAGCCTTTTGCTATTGGTCATGGCTAAGTTGGACTGATGGGATATTAAAATTCAAAATACTTGAATGACAGTAGACTTCTTAATCTTATAACTCCACGAGGCAATATAGACTTTGCCTTTAAAGGTTACAGTTCAATCCCTGGCATATCCAGTTGAAAGCTTTTGAGAGATATCTGTTATTCAAGAAAGTTGCCCACCTATACCTGACTTGCATTGCTTGCTGAGTATTCTCCCCATTTGGTGGACACAGCAGCCAGAATGGGTTATCTCTGTCAAGTGACCAATCAGATTGAGACTACAGCTGGTGACTCCTCCCAGCTTTAGACTCAGTATGATCAAAACTGGATGCATAAATTATTTCTCCAGATTAGTTAATTAAGTCCAATTTTCCAAATTTCTCCAAGTTAGCAATTTAATTTTCCTGTCTCTGAACACTATTTTGAGTTTGAAATTCATTTCATTGAGCTTACAATCATTTCTAGTAAGCTATTATTTTTGCTGGTCTGTGAAATCTAGTAATTAAGTGCATGATAAGTTTGTTAACCACAGTTTGAATACACACAGCTGTCTGAGATAACATATCACCATACTACAAACCCAAACAAAAGAAATAGCATAATTTAACATAGTGTACAAATCAGTGATGAAATTCAAACCAGGTATTTGCTGGTTCTCCGAATTACTCAAAATTTCAGTTACTAGTTCTCCAGAACCTGTCAGAACCTGTTGAATTTCACCCCTGATGTAAATCCAATCTGGTGATGTAAAGAAGTTTATATAATTAGCAGAGATTGAAAGATAATTTAGTTTCTTAGAAGAGTTTAACATTTTCTGCATGTCAAAGAGAAAAATGGGGAGTGATCATTTAAATTCATCTTTTTCACCTGTTTACAAATAATTATTTGTGGCTGCTACCCTTTGCATGTAAGAATTAGATGTTGGGAGTCTTGCTTTCTTTAGGAAATATATTATAATCTGAATGATATGGACAAATGAAGAGAAATTAACGCTTTGAAGGAATCAGTGTAATAATTATTTCCTTGTTCCTCTCAGAAAACCAGCTATAATTGAATTCAATATAAATAAAAATGTAACAATAGTTTTGCAAAACCGCTAATCTCAGAGAGTACTGCAGCGATCACCACCAAATTTTCACACAATGTTCCTAAGAAATACAGTAACAATCATATATATAAATTGTGTGGATGGCACACCTGTGCCATGTGCACGCTACACAAATGTAAAAGTGCGGCACTTCTGCATTTTTTACCTCCCTTTAGCTCCTCCCATCCGGCTGTTTCTTATGCTGCGTCACGCACACGTGCAGCATCTTATGCTCCCCCGCGCTTTCAACATCACATTTCCAATGGTCGCTTCCTCAGCAGCCGAATAAGCCGCCAACAATAATGTTGCCTCACACGCCAGCTTCCTCAACAATCTCTCAGGCCTAAACCCTCCTCGCTGGTTCTGTCGCTGCCGACCCCCTCCCTCCTCGCTGCTTTCGTCACTGTCTACCTTCTCTTTCAAGCCTTTGGCCTCTGCCAGCACCGACCCTGCAGCCCTCCTCATCCAGGCGCCACTTTTGGTGAAGTCTTGGTAAACAAGACTTGCTCCCTTTTACTAACAGCCTGCATCTTTGCAAGCCATGGAAAACTGGTGCAATTTCCCAGAGAAAGCCACTTAGGACAGGGACTGGGTGCGCATGTGAAGACCTCCAAAAATAGGTGAATCCACTGAGATTTATCTGCAAGCGCCCTCCCTCTCTGGGTTGGGGCCCAGAGTCGACTTTACATCCAGCCCCCCCCCCCCCCTCAGTCTGCTGCAGCTCTGGATGGGACGGCAGCGAGAAGTGGCGTTGACTTGGCGCTGGCCGAGCTCCCTGGGGCAAGAAAAGTGCTTGGCGATCAAGGGGAGGGACCGAGGGTGCATGAAGCAGGATCCAATCGCCCAAATTTGTGGTAAAGGAAGCTGGGGGGGGAGGACTCCCAGCTGCAGCAATGTCTGGCGCCCTTCCTATTTGCGGTGTCTGTGTCACACGGCAGGCAAGGTTCAGCCCGCGCGACCAAGCCTGCTCTTTAAAGTGTTGAAAGGCGGGGGTCCCTCTGGAATCTTGCAATATCCATCCCAGTTCCCCTCCCTAAGCTGGTTAAATAACAGCCCAATGCCACTTCCCCTTTTACTCTACAGCAGTGTTTCTCAAACTTGGCGACTTCAAGTCCCAGCAAAGTTCCCAAGGTTGAGAATCACTGCTGTACAGCAAGGATAGCCTGACCCAAGTGCTTTACTCGACGCCAAAAACCCCTGAGGTGTTTTGATGCCTGCGGGGAAATGGAGCCCAAAGACTTCTCGTTGAAAGTTATAATGGCCATAAGTAGAGGGTAGAGAGAGAGGGGGAGAAATACGGTAGGTAGGTAGGTAGGTAGGTAGGTAGGTAGGTAGGTAGAGGGATAGAGAGAGAGGGGAGAAATACAGTAGGTAGGTAGGTAGATAGGTAAAGGGATAGAGAGGGAGAAATACATTAGGTAGGTAGAGGGATAGAGGGAGGGAGAAATACAGTAGATAGGTAGAGGGATAGAGAGAGGGAGAAATACAGTAGGTAGGTAGGTAGGTAGGTAAAGGGATAGAGAGAGGGAGAAATAAAGTAGGTAGGTAGATAGGTAGAGGGATAGAGAGCAATAGGGAGAGGGAGAAATACAGTAGATAAGTAGGTATGGAAAAGGGATAGAGAGAAAGAGGGAGAAATACACTAGGTAGGTAGATTGGGTGTATACGGTGATTGTGTGTACGTGTTTGTGTACGCAGGTGTAGGTCTACACACAGATTGGTTGGCTATTTAACCAGTCTGGGCCACAGCAACGCGTGGCCGGGTACGGCTAGCAATAAATAAAAGATACTTGTCTTGTTCATTTCTTGCAAAATGCAATTTTCATATACTGGAATTCAGAATTGGAAAAAGAATTTATTAAACAGGAAAACATTTTTTTTAACTTAACTGTAGTAGTACTGCATTCTGTAACCTTGTGCTTTAAAGAATATATTCAGACAATATTTTGTTTTTAAATGCAGAGTTCTTTCACGCTTCTTTAAAGATGAATCATACTTATGACATATTGGGGCACCTTAATTTTTATTTAAGTTTATTCTTCAGTTTGCAGTGGGATGGAAGGTTAATTTTTTAGTATTTTGGATTTTGGATGAAAACTTGTAATTTTGATTTGTTTATTTTGTGAAGCATGGCAGTATAAAGGAGTGTTTATTACTTCTATCTCTATTTATTTAAACGTGGAATAAAATAAAGTGGAAGAAAATGTTTAAGATGGATTATTCCAAATTGCTTAAGATCTATGTGTATGATTCAGATTCCGTTTGATGCAAGTACACATTGTAACTTTACCTTTAAATGTTTCATCTATAGGTATCCAAAAAAGTTGCAGACTTGATCCTTGAGAAACAGACTGCATATGTCAAGGTAAGGTAATATAAACAAACTAGTAAATTTATAAAACTTATATTTATAACATTAAATATTTACTCTGAGCCTTGTGTGTTTACTGCAGAAAGAAAATTGAACAGAATTAGTGAAAAGTCAGGTTTGTCTATGTATAAGCTTTACAATTGATTGGGTTGATATATCACAGCTGTGGTGTAGATATAGTAAATATACATAGAGTTCTCTGATGCAATGTGGAGTTGTTCTCTACGTTGCATGTATTTTGGGATATTCTTTACCACTCCAGCAGCATATCTTTGTCGTCTTTATAGAAAGTATCTTGCAGCTATGCGTCATGTTTATTTTCTAAGAAAATAAAGGTAATTCTGAAGGTTGGTACTTGTTGGCTTTGTTGCATAGCATTTTCCATGTTTGGTTTCCTTTAATTAAGAAACTCTAAAAATAAATTAAGATGGAATTGGGAGCCTGATTAGAACCAAGGAGATATATGAGGGCACTTTTGATTGTAGGTACCACATTATTTAACCTTTTTTTTTGTTTTTTTTAAGCCTTTTTGGCTGTTTCATAGCTTGCTATTTAAGCAATTCAGTAGCTTTCATTTGAAAAAAAAAAGTCTAGATAAAGGATTGAGAGACTTGTTTGAGTGGACATTACTTCTTGTGAACATTCAGAAGCGTCTTTATTTTCCAATGAGTCATTATTCCCATTGTTATTTTTATATCATATCCAGAGGCAAAAAAGTAGTTTGATTGCAGTTTGAAAAAATGCTATCAGTGTTGGAAAATTGCATATTTTGTGTTCAGCACTAGGGATATATTTAATTGAATTCTTGAGCCAGACCAGAAGCAGTTAGTGATTAGAAACCTTGGTACAAAGGATGCTGATTGCTTGGGGACATGTTGGGTTTTGTATCATTTTATTCCATGTTCTTTCTTTCTGTCCAGCTCCAAATAGTATAAACTGCATATTACTCTTATTTGAATATTTGCTGTATCCTTTAGATTCTTGTTATTGGGCAAGAATAAATTCTGATTTACATATATTTTCCTTAATGGCAAAACTGCATTTAAGAATTTTGTTCAAAGAAACAGCTATAATTCTTTCCAAAATTACAATTTGGTGTCAAGCTCTAATGCATTCCTAGTGTGAGTTATCTTTGTACAAGTGATGAATTCTTACATTGTCTTCATTAGATCATTATCATGGTTTACTTGAATGTTTAACTGTTCTTTACTTTTTATATAAAAATTTTGTATGAGAACATTGCATTTTGATTAATGGTTCTATTTCCCTGGAAAGCTAAATGGACTTTATTACATTTCTGTAGGAACTTGAACGAGTTACATCATTGCAAACAAGTCTTCAGTTAGCTGCTGTTATCTGTACAAATGGAAGACGGTATGTTATATTTTTGAATTAAGTTTAATTACTTTAGAAAATAACATAGTAAAAAAGCTTCATAATTGCTTTATTGTTTTGTTTTGTCTCATTTATATAAGTACAAAACATATAAAGATATCCTGGACTGTAAGACATTGCTGTTTTATATCTCTGGTAATCCAATTCATCATGTCCAATACTGAGTATGAATATGATTGTTGAATGAAAAGTAATGCCTCCACTCCCATGTGTTTAACTTTATGGATTTAGCTTAATGAATGAAACAGGAAACTAATCCTTGAAATGATCTCTTTTATCACTGGTATTCATTTCCATATATAACCACCATCATTTGCAATGCATTTCTGCCATAATAGACAATATTATTTTTTTCATACAAAACTTTAGTTTATTCAAAAAAGAATAAAAAAAAATTTTTTTTTAAAACAGCATACAAATATAACAGACATTAAAAAAATTAATACATATACATCAGGAATGTCAAACTCACAGTGTCACGGCATCGTCATGTGATGTATCTGGACTTTTCCCCCCTTTGCTAAACCCTAGTTGAATGCTGATTAGTATAATACAGCAATTTTGGTTTCTCCTCCTCCTTGCATAACAGGCCAAAAGAATTTCAAACTTGTTAAACTACTAAATCTACTTACAAATTGTTAATAGGCAAGATTCTTAAAAGCATCATGAAGGAGCATTATATTTTGTCTCTTCATGCAATTCCTGACTGTCCTTTTCATATTTTCATTTGAGTCAAACAGATGCCTGTGAAAGTAGTCCTTCATATTGGGAAAAAACAAACGTTGTACCACCATATTGACATTTCTCCATGGCAGATGGGGTAAAAAAGGGAAACCCAATTTCAGAACTACATTTTTAGTGGCTTATGAGGTATGATGCTTAGCATTAACATTTAGCAGAATTTTCTTCTTCATAATCATTATTTGAAAGTTTTGAGTATTGCATCATAGCTCCCTGTTAGTGTCAGGTTCAAGAAAAGGGATCATACATTTCACACAAATCAGTTTTTTCCCAGTTTACTATCATTGTATTTTTTCGACCAGTGATACACCCTGCTCATGTCAGCACAATTATCACCATTAAAAATTTGTGTTTGGTGTTGATTTTAATTGAAACAACCCCTTTGGCTGTCAAAAAAGTCAAGCATGGTGGGAAATACTCACTTCAAACTTCCATTTCATGAACAATAGCTACATAGCCTTTTCTCTCAGCAACTTTTTATCAACTTAGTGTTAAAGAATGGATGTTAAATAGATGCCTGATAATTAAACAATCACTTCTCTGATTTTCCATACACAGTAATTTTGTTCTTTGTTAGAAATTATTTGCACAGCATGCGAAGCCATCTTGTTGATCGGCCTAGCATAATATCTAAATGCAGATTGTAGGTACTGGTTTACCTGAAAATAAGACCTCCCCGGATAATAAGCCCGGTCAGATTTTTGAGCATGTGCGCTAAAATAAGCCCTCCCTGAAAATAATCCCTCCCCAAAAATTTTGCAACACAGCATCAGCCATGAGGTGACCACCCTCAATAGCTCTTGCATCTCAAAAATAATAAGACCTCCCTGAAAATAAGGCCAAGCGCTTTTCGGTGGTCAAAAGAAAATAAGACCCTGTCTTATTTTCAGGGAAACACAGTAATTAAGAATTACTTGTCAAATGTAACTCTGCATTAACCACATATTGAATATTTGAAGATTAGTACAATATGACTTTTTGATAAAAGCTTTGATGTCATTAAAACAAAAATATTTTCTGCAGGCATCTGAATACAGCCAAGGAGGGCTTTACTCAAGCCAGCCTGGGTCTTCTTGCAAATCAACGGAAACGCCAGTTACTAGTTGGGCTGCTAAAATCTCTAAGAACAATAAAAACCCTGGTATGAACAGAACATATAATTGACATATTAATATCTTATAATTTGTGCTACATTTAATAATACCTTTCTTCTTTAATTTTTAGCAACAGACTGATGTGCGTTTGAGTGAAATGTTGGAGGTAAGAAATGGATGTAATTGAGGTTGAAAAATGTTATTTGTTCTATATATTCCAAAGACATTAGAATACCAACTCAGACAAGCAAGCTAACAGTAAACAGCAGCCCAATCAAAGAACCACCAAGTCCACTGCCACCAACATTAGCAGGACAAACCACTATGAGAGCAGTATACAAAACAGTATAAAATGAGAGCAAACCCTACTCCTTTACTAGCACTGTTACTTAGAGACCACGAAGGACCCCACAACTATGCATCAGAAATTGCTTTGACAAAAATGGACAGCTAACTACAACAAGAAAACGCTATTTTATGTTGCTGTCTGTGGGCAAAGGCCTCTCCTGGCTTTAGTAAGAACATGTCCTCCAACACTCCTCACTGAAGCTTGGCAATAAGAACCAAGTGGTGTCAAGACATGGAGTAGTAACTCAGACTGTATCTCCCTTCTAAAAGAAGCTACACAACTTTTCAGTAGGTTGTATAGCAATGGTCTTATACTGACTGAATTCTGAAAGCTGCAGTCTCAAATTTGGACAATGTCAAGAAGGCTAATTTCTTAATGGGGTTATTGTTTGTTTGTTTCTTGATTGTTGGTCTAGTGTTAATCTTGGCATTAATCTCTGCTCATCTGATAGTTGATTTCTGATTAGGTCTTTTTGTTTCCTTTTTGGCTTTTTGATTTTTCTTTTGAATGGTATGTAAATATTGTTTATATCTATGTGCCTGTTGATGACTGATTTGTCTGAGTGCCAAGCTTTCAGGAATTTTCTAGCAAATTGGGGCTTAGCTTCCATAAGCGACATGGCCTTTGTCACCCCCCCCCC
>JAPKID020000494.1:0-16028 GCA_026931265.2 Tropidonophis doriae | reverse complement strand
GTGAAAACACCCCCCCCCCCCCCATTGACAGGCAATTTACACATGGCTGTATGTTCAGACGCCAAGACAAGAACTGCAATGAACCCTTAAGGGGGAGCTCTTTTTCTGTCTGAAGAAAGGAAGAAAAAATAGACCGATGAAAACAGAGAAGGTGGGGGGGAGAAATGGGAGTTGATGATGACAATTTGTTTCTCTATTCTGAAATAATTGATCTGCGCTGAAGAAATAATTATGGCGCGTTAAAGATATTAAAGAGAAGACAAAGACAAAGGGAAAATTGTGGAGTGGAGACAAGCTTGAGTTGCCATACTGTAATTATGACATTTGGAAATTCATAATATTTTGAAAGCTGCCTTTCAAGTTACGGGATGCGGGAACAGCTTCCATTGCCAGCTTTCTGTCACTTTCCTCATACCTGCCTTTCAGAAGGAAGGCAGAAGTTAAAATAGCATCTGGTGAGCCTTGATGGAAAACCTTGATGGAAAATCGTCAGCTCCTCAGGGCAGCCCGTCAGGCTGTAAGGTAAATGGCTACTACTGACTAAATTGCTAAGTGGTAAAGGCCCTGAGGTCTTTTTTGCACAGAAACTGCAGTCCCACTGTGGACTCTGGTTCTCTTGAGAGAGTTGGGAATTTACATGCCCCCCCCCTTTCTCCTATAAATAAGCAGCTCCAGAATATTTTACTTTGCCAAAGATGAGAAACGGGTTGCTTCCCGGATACTGCTGAATATCAAAATCAAAATGACCATCGGCATTCCTCATTATTGAGGTTGTGCTGGCTGGGTCTTCAGGCAGCTGTAGCTCAGCAAGGATTTTAGGAGGGCCCAAAACCTTTCACCTATGTTTTCCTGCTTTTTACTGTTGCTTTTGCCAGGGTTCCAAATAGCATCCCAAAGTAAATCAGAGTCCAAGGCAAAGTATTGCTCAAAGTTCCACTTTATTAAGAGAGCACATTTGAGAAAACCCGAATCTGAAAGCTTCCCAGTTTTCCACACCTAGTTGAAAGTTCAAGATCTTGCCTCCACACCCACAAGTCCATCACATGGTCCAATCTCCCACTGCCATGCTGGCAGTTCCACCCATCCAGTTCCAGTCAGGTGCAGAGGTACAGAGACAAAGGATGATCTTGGCTTTCTAGAAAGAATTTTGTTATGGCTATATATCATCTAACTCCATACAATTCCCCCTCCCATTTTCCCACAATAGAATAATAGAAAGTGTGACAGGCCAAAGATCCATAACAAAAGATAGCTCCTTTATAAATCTGAGTGGTTGTTGGGAGGAGGAGCTGCAGAACCAACAAGCCATCTTTTTTCTTGATTTCTTGCTTGGCAAGCATTCAGAAGACTGGGGTGAGGGAAGAGTTCCAGAAAGGGGAAAATAGATCATTTCCAAAATCTACTACATTGCTGCATTCCAAAGAAAAGAACCAAGTTCTGGCACGTTGGTGGGGATGATGGAAGGATCAAACGTTTTTGCAGTCATCTGGTCATTAGCTCTCTCCCTGAGAGCTGTTGAGGCCAATTGGGGGTTTATCTGTGCCCTCAGGGACACCTATATCAGAATGCAAATGAATATGGAATCTTCTTCGAACTGCTGAAAGGACTATGTTGTAGAAATGTTGTAGAAATAGGTGATGTCTTATCCCTTTCCCTCTGTTGATGGAGGCCTGTTCAATTTTAACATACATTTATTCTTTTTACCCTTCTTTCAAATCAATGGTCCGCTCTATCCAGAATGTGGACTTTGCTGTCTTCAAAAGACTGACCTTTGTCTTTCTGATGCAGATGGACTGCTGAATCATGTCCTGATGGATTTGCTCTCCTATGTTGTGTCGTGCATTTGTGAAGTGGTTGTTTTGTTTCACCAATGTCCAGAACTGCACATGTCTCATTGTATTGTATTGCATATATCACACTGCTCAGTGTGTGTCTGAATGTTTTATCCTTGGGGTGGACAAGCTTCTGCCTTAGTCTATTTTTGAGTTTAAAGTGTACATGTATGTTGTGTTCACTGCAAATCCTCCTGAGCTTTTCAGACATTCCTGCAATGTCTGGAATGACAACGTATGAAATGATGGCATTGCACTGAGCCAAAAATAAATCAATGTAGCATTCAGACATAGATTTTGGACTGAAGTTGATTTCTAACAGAGTCATCAAAAGCTCCATATCTGACTTTCATGGACTGATGGAGATCAACTCATTTATTTCAGTAATAGGCAGATGTTCACACTACTTTTTGACACTTATAAACCCACATTTGCACAGTTGGGTTTGCACTTGGGTTTAAGCCATGATTTCTATACTATGTCATGGCTTCCTTTGATATGCAATCCAATTCTTCACAAAAGCTGTTTTGAAATGAAGTACAGAATTCATTCTGAAGCATCTTTCATAGAGTGGCAAAATATTCATGCCCTTCAAATATATATCAGTGCTGATCCAGAGTCTTACCCAAGTACCAAGAGTTGAGCTGGTCCCATAGATTAACAGCATAATTTATACTATTTTACCCCAATTACCTTCCCACTTGAATCACTTTCTAAAATATTATATAATGGTTTGATAAATAGAGATAATTCAAGCCAGCAAATTTTTGATGTAAAGGACTAGTATCTAAAGTCATAATTTTCACAAAGGCCTTGTGGCCTTGAAATATGGCCTTGAAATGTCCAGAAAACCATTCTGTAAAGAGAAAAGCTGTGGCTCAACTTTTAATTTTATATTTGATGGAATCAGAATAAGGCTGACACCATCTGCAGCTTTAACCAAAAGGATACTCATTGCCATCCTTGCATTTTTCACACATAAGGGAAGGATGTTGCATAGCCAGAGGAAGAGCTATCTGAAATCTATCCATAATTCATGGTAGGAACCCTTATATTAAGAAGACATTCATTTTACCGCAAGTCACTTGTATGTATTTGTGACAGACACCGAGTGCTTTGCTCTTTGAGAAACTTCTCCTTTCTTCATTATGAACCAGAGAGAAGATCTTCTTTTAAGTTAATCACGGCTTCTTTGTTATTGAACAAATGGTGAGAAAATCACTAGTCAATCATCTGAGTCTAAAATGCTGCTTTTATAATGAAGTGCACTAAAATCATCTGCTAATCTGTTCTTTGATAGTTTGTGGTCTATTTTTTTAAAGAACAAGGATGACTAAAGAAAGGGGTTAGTTGGTGATGGTGTTTCCCTAAGTATGTGGTCAGTCTTCATTCTTGATTTGCCTTCACTTAACAAAGAAAAGAATGGATTCTTAAAGTGAAAGAACATGTGGATTGTCTGATTTAAAAAAGAAATGAATCAAAATTATTGTCAGAGTTCCTAATAGCATTCAAAAGTAAATCAGAGTCCAAGGCAAAGTATTGCTCAAAGTTCCAATTTATTCAAGGAGCCATGTTGGCACATCTGGGAAAACCTGAATCTGAAAGCTTCCTGGCTTTCCCCACCTAGTTGAAAGTTCAAGATTTAATCCCACACCCACAAGTCCATCACATGGTCCAATCTTCCACTGCCATGCTGGCAATTCCACCCAACCAGTTTCGGTCAGGTGCAGAGGTGCAAAGACAAAGGATGACCTTGGCTTTCTAGAAATAATTTTGTTATGGCTACATTGCATCTCACTCCTACAATTCCCCCCTCTCATTTTCCCACAATAGAAAATGCATAGTAGAATAATAGAAAGTGTGGCAGGCCAAAGATCCAAAAGAAAAGATGGCTGGAGACATGACAATTCGTATTCAAAATCATGAGATCTGAATAACTTCATTTACATATTTGACAAGGCAATGTGGGTGAACCTCCACATGCTGGAATAGAAAAAGGAGCAAGGCATATGTTCCTGACTAGTTTATTGAGGTTGTGTGCATATTATAAAACATAGTTTATCTTTTCTGGAAAGTTGTTCTCAGTAAATGGTAGCTTTCTTGGCTTGATAGAATTCACTGCTACATTTAATCCACTTCTTCCATATAAAACATTCTGAAACAGAATGTGAAGAGTCATCTAGACAAAAGCTAAAAAAAAGTAACAGAAACCATTTTAGAGAATTGGACAACAAGATGTTTCAATATGGTTGTTAACTCTATACTAGGCCTTCTAAATTTAATGGAAATGCTAAAAGAGTTTATTATTAGGAGAATATCATGGCTTAGAGCCCTGCTGGGTTTTTTGCTTTTTGTTTGGCTAGAGCTTCTGCCAGGAATGGTTTTGTTGTTGTTGTTTTGGGTGGTGAGTAGAAGACTTATACTTGTTGTATGAGCTTTAAAGCACATAACCCATTTATCTTTCTCTGTTGACGCCATTATACAGGTTGGGAATAAAGGGATGATCACATAATTATTGCACTGGCTATTTGCTGCTTTCAAAAGCTTCTGTCCTTAACCTTGAAGTAATATACAATTACATTCAGGTCCATGTATCACTGAGATAACATGTAGTTTGTGTTGTTTAGTATATAAGTCTACTGAAATTCTCACCCAGTTTAACTTTAGTAAATTTGAAGGTGCTTCGTGTTGATCACTTTCATTTTCAAGATGGTCTTGATGACAGAAAAGAAATGTAAGCCAAATATCTATGTCTCTGTAGAAACCTTTGATGCAAAACCTTCCAAACACCTAAAATGGAAAGGTATACTGCATAAATGTTTAGAATCTTCACCACTCAATATTTTTGTTTTCTAATCCTTTTAAATCTATAATTGTGCTTTAGCCCTGCAAAATACAGATCAAATAACTGTTATTTAAAACATCATACAAAATATCATGGATATCTTATAATATAATATATTTTATTATATATTACAGTATATCCCACATGTCATATAAAATACATTGTTAAATATGTATTGCAAAGTAGGCATATAAAGTGGGTTTTTAAGGTGAATGCTTTTTGACCTTCCTCAAATTAGAATACCACGGCAGTGAAAGTATGGCCAATATGGTGCTCAATTACCTATGTAAAGGGTGTGAACTTGGCTTCAGTAAGTGCTGAGGAGACACACAATATTTCTGCTAATATGGCAGAACTATTAAAAATGCAGCAAAAACTTCTAAGTAAAAGAGAATGCTATATATTTTCCATGTACTGGACATTCATTAAATGTTATTTGCCATTGACACTTGCCAAGATGGAGTACATTTGTGTATATTTTTCCTGCTATGTAACTAAAAATATATACATTTTTTATTTTCCTATTCAAATCTTGCAGTTCTGATTTTATAGTAGCAAACTATTTGTCTGCCGTTATGCAGAAAGTACGCACAATGGTGACATCAGCCATAACGGAGGACTGTGATGAAGAGATCAATGTTCTTATTCTTGTTTATACTTGAAACAATGAAAAAGCTGACATTCATCAGGCCAGAATGAAGAAAAATAGTTGGTATTCATGCTGCAACTTTACAGGAGTTTGTTAGATCAATTCTGTAACACCAGTAAAGCCTTTACATCTTTCCACTTCATTTTTTTCACTTTTTGAAACAGCCCTGAGAAAGCTGTGATGGAATTTAATTGAAAGTAAAAGAAGAACTATCTGATATAGACCACCAATGGATAGCATGGCATGGCTTGGTAGGTATGGCTTGGTGTGCATGGCATGCCACTCCAGGGGAAGGATACTGCAAAATCCCCATTTCCTTCCAATCAGCTGGGGACTCGGGAAGCAGAGAATAGATGGGGTGGGGCCATTCGGAAGTGGCATTAACCAATTCTCTCAAAATTGCCACTATTGGTTCTACGGAACTGGTCTGAACCTGCTGAATACCACCTCTGATGCACGTGAAACTAAAGGGAGGCATTCTGAAAGTTGAAACTTTCAAGTCCTTCATTGCTCATTGATGGCCTTTGAAACCAACTTAAAGGGGGGAAATCAATTATATATGAAAAAGTTGCATACACTTGTTCTTGTTTGGTTCAGTTAGATATTACAGGAAATCAGTCATACGAAGGTATAAAACTGTGATAATGCTAGTATATATTTGGGAAATATTATTGCTATTAACAAGGTAATAAAACATTTCCACGGATAAATCCAGCCAACTGAATAGCATTTCCAAGATTAGGATCTGTATCAAATCAGCATTCAAATTTAAACCATCCAAAATATAGAAATAATAGGATAGCTCTGGAGGAGAATGAACTGGGGACATCAGTACGGTACGGGGGGGGGGGGTCTTCGAAGCTTAAGCATTATGTACATAGAAAATTCTAATTTTGTAATCTCTGACTTGATAACACCATCAAAGACTTTATTTTCTAAAACTCACAAAATAAAATATTTTTTAAAACTTTTATGTGGAATGCAAGGCAGATTATAGGATTTTTTTCCCCAGTTGAGAAATACAGAATTCTTGCAACCACTCTCATGCTGTCTCTGGAAAAAAGAAAAGAAATAATAATAGTCATTCAGCTAAGAGTAGTACTTATAATGCAAATAGGGATTCCCCCCCCCCCGAAAACTGTTTTGTTAGATTATTAGTTTTTCATTACGTCTTTACCAAGAATATGTGGGAAGGTTAAAACATTGTTTCTATTATTTCTTTATTCTTTATTATCTGTTGGAACTCTTTTTTTTTTAATGCTCTGGGGTCTCAAGCTTTCTATAGTTTAAGACTTTCGCATATCTTAATCCAGTGCTAAATCCAGGAGCATCATGGAGAGCTTTCTACAGCAACATCTTTAAATTTGCCCTTTACTGTTCAGGAACCAATCGCTCTTGGATGCTCTTCTCCATAGCAATGCAACCCTGCAGAATTTCTAATGGATGGCACCACAACAAATAACTATAATCAAAGCTGCAATAAATAAGCAATGCTGACCTAGAAGCTGGTTTTCTAACCTTGGAGTATATGATTACTTTTCCAACAAATGATGCTCTCAGTTTTGGAGCAAATGTGATTTTCAGATAAGCAAACTATTTAATACAGGGAGAGGCAGATACATTCTTTAGAATAGCATTCAGCTGCAGACACTTCAGGAACTTTTGGTGTAAATAATACACAATAGTGCAAGTTTTAATGGGACTCAAATGCTAATACAATATATCATACTAGCTATCCCAGCATGCATTGCTGTGGCCCAGTCTGGTTAAACCTACCTACCTACTGTATTTCTCCCTCTATCCCTCTACCTACCTATCTACCTACCTGCCTACTGTATTTCTCCCTCTCTCTCTTTATCCCTCTACTTACCTACCTACCTAGAGAGGAGAGAGAGGCTGCTGACTCAGTAGCGACCTTGGCAGGGGGAGTTCGCGGCACAGGCAGCGGTGGAGGAGAAAAGAGAAGCCACTTAGAAGGTGACTGTTGTGGATATGACACAGACCGCAGACCATGAGCTGAAAAGCGGCTGGGTGGGAGGAGCCTGAAGGGGAGGGCGGGAGCAAGTGAGGGAAACACACAGAAGAGCTGCAGTTTTACATTGGTGTGGCATGTACTTGGCACCGGTGTGCCATCCATACAATCTGTATCTATCATTGGTGCTGCACTTGTAAGGAACATTATGTGAAAATTTGGTGGCGATTGGTGCAGTAGTTTCTGAGATTAGCGGTTTTTGAACAAACTCATAGTTACATTTTTATTTATATAGATATATATGCTATGTCAATGAATAACAAGGCTGGCTGAGTGGCTGGAAAGTAACTTAGGAGTTACTTCCTATGTTCATGAAATCCCATGAAGTTTAATTATTTAAAATTAGTATTCAGATATTTTGCAATGAAAATTGCATTGGCAATTTAGCCTTCTATATATGGCATCTAAAATAATTTTGGTTTTTCCTATATAGGTAGTCCTCAACATACAACAATTCATTCACTGTCCATTCAAAGTTACAACAGCACTGAAAAAAATTTGAGCCTCCCCATGGTCATGTAATCAAAATTCAGATGCTTGGCAATTGATTCATATTCCTGATGGTTGCAGTGTCCTGGGGTCATGTAAGCATCTTTTGCAACCTTCTGTACAAGCAAAGTCAATGTGGAGGCCAGAGTTGCTTAACAACCATGCCACAAATTTAACAATTGCAGTGGTTTACTTAATAACTGTTGCAAAAAAAGGGTCATAAAATGGGGCAAAAGTCACTTAATAAATGTCTCACTTAGCAACAGAAATTTTGGACTCAACTGTGGTTTTACATTGAGGACTACCTTTATATAGAGTGTCTGCATGTGGGAACAAACACACAACAGGACAGATTTTTTTTTTTTTTAAATGCATTAAGTTATTTTCTCCAAAAATACATTTTCTTGATTTTTGGCTGATATAATATTTAAAGATCCAACTGTTGGGAGATCATCTTGCTCTGTAGTGAAATCCACTTTTCATCCACACAGATAACAATCCAATCACTTTTTAAATGCCTCCAAGTAAGAACAATCCATCACTTCCTGAGGCCATCTCTTTCATTTGATTGTTCCTGTTAGGAAGTCCTGATATCCAAGTGAAATCAAATTCCTTGTATTTTGTGGATCTAATTGGATTCACATTCAATTGACCTCCAATCAAATTCCACTGTGTTTTGTGAACAATTCTGCCCCATCTATTAAAGACATGCCTTCAGATATAAGTTTTTACTTGCAGATTCCTTAGTTTGACTGCTGTCTTGTGGACACAGTGGTTTGTCAATATGGCTTAAATAATACAATTCCCAGAACAAGCAACTTATTCTTGGTTCCGTCAAGACAATTGCTTTTCTGTTTGTTTTTGCTTGCCTGCTTGTTTTTGTAGTTGCATCACATCATTGCGTCATCCTCTGCTTGTGGTCTACCAAGGTCTACCCAGATCTTCCTCACTGTCTCCTTCCCACTCTACACTTACAGTTATCTTTCATTTTTCCAGTCCAAATAAAGAACTTTGCATTTATTACATTTACAATTCTTCCTGTTGGTTTCTTCCCATTATTTCAGCTTTTCAAGATTCTTCTAAACCCTGATACTATATTCTTAGGTATTTATTATCTTTATACAGTTTTCAGATTTGATAACAACATTTTATAATCCCACAATTGGGAATGGAACTTCCTTTGCTAAATGATGCAATCATTACGTGTGTTGCCTCACTGGGTGGTGGCACAATGGTTAGAATGCAGAACTGCAGGTTAATTTTGCTGACTGCCAGCACTTTAGCAGTTCACTCTGACTGGCTCAAGGTTGACTCAGTCTTTTATCCTTCTGAGCTTGATAAAATGAGGGCCCAGATTGTTGGGGGCATTATGCTGACTTTGTAAACTACTTAGAGAGGGCTCTAAAGCACTATAAAATGGCATGTGAGTCCAAGTGATATTGCTATCCAATTTTGCAACTTTTTGTTAAGTGAATCACAAGGTCATTAAATGAATCCAATTTCCTCCATTGACTTTGCTTGTCAGAAAGTTGCAAATGACAACCAAGTGACCCTGGCAATGTTGCAACTGTCATAAGTATATACCAGTTTTCAAGCATCCAAATTTTGATCATATGACAGTAGGATACTGCAAAAGTCATAAGTGCAAGAGCTGGTCATAAGTTTCTTTTTTCAGTGGTACTGTAACTTTGAATAATTGTTAAATGAATGCTGGTAAATGAAGAAGTATCTGTAGTCATAAACTAACTGCTTAACAACTGCGGCTGTTTGGTCCAGCATCATGTCAACCTGACCAACTATAGTTAACTGGTCTTCTCTCTACTCCTTTCCCTTCCCCAGTTCTCTATCCCAAATACTCATCTTTCTATATTTCTGAAAAATAATAAAAAGGGGCATTGAAATAACATCTACAAGCTTCCTCAATAATCTCAGATGTAATTGGTCTAGTGCTGGAAACCAGAAAATGTAAGTCTTGGAAAATTCATTCATAGTAATCAGATATCTACCCATTTATTTACCACAAGTTCCATTTGAAAATAGTTCATCTTTTTTTTGGGGGGGGGGGTGTTGTGATAAACGCACCTGCATATCCTTTCCCTGTCACCTGTTCATGTCGTACCGCCTCCTCCTAGCAGTGGATTCAGGCCTTCCTTTCTCTTTCTTTTCTCTTCACACATCAAAAAAACACTTTTTGAAATACAGAATTTCATGTTTTGCAGAAACCTTAAGTAAATTGCCTCAGCTATCTTCAGTTAGGAAGAAAATAGAGTGGGTTTTTTTCTACCATATTTCACTCTACATTATTCCATAGCATTACTGCATACTTCTAAAATGTGTGGGAACTGAATGAGGCAAATTCAGATAATATGACAGATGAATATATTTTTATGAAAAATTGTTTTGGACCACTTCGGATATTCTGGTTTCTTCCTCAGTGCCTTATTAAAAGTTCAAAATATAATTTAAAATCAGTTATTTTTCAAAGCTCACACAGCTGTAATTTGAAGTGTGTCCTCAGGGGTGAAAGGCCATTAAATAATTTACTGATCCATGAAGACAATTTCAAAAATTTACAGTAGGTATAGTAATGTGAGATTGTTTCTGTATTTGCATGTTTAATTTGTCTGTGCTGAAAGGCATTATTGCAGAACATCTTGATAGAAGGCTGTGCTGGGCAATAAACTAGTTTTGGGTTTCAACATTATTTTCTGTTGATTGCTGAAGAAAAAGAGCCAAGCATCTCTCCATCAGCAATCAGCACCCATATCAGCATAGCTTAATTCCAAAGTTAACATCAGACCAACAATCAAATAAACAATACCCCAATCAAGTAACTGCCAAAAAAGCCAACAGGAAACAGCCCAATCAAAGAATATCTAATATTCTTTAGATTAATATCCAGCCCCACCAGTACTGACAGGAAAGCCCCTAGAATATAAACTGACTCAAACAGCACTCCTTACTAGCATTGATGATGTTTCCTAGTTTGGGTAATAAAATGTCTGCAAGATAACAAGCAAGCTCAGAGAGCATCAAGAATCCGGAATAGTTGTAAATAAAGGGGACAAGTCCTGTCATAGGTTGTTAGCTGGCTAAAAGACAAGAAACAGAGGGTAGCAGTAAATGCATGGGTTTTGTTTTTTTTTAGAAATAGGAAATAGGGGTTGTCTCTTAGATTCATCAGTTTTATGTTTGTTAGTCTGGTGTGTGTCTGTGTGCACAGCCTGAAACATATGTAGTTCTTGATTTAGACCACAATTGAGCCCAGAATTTATGTTGCTAAGTGAGAAATTTGCTAAGTGAGTTTTGCTCCATTTTACGACATATTTAACACTGTAGTTGTTAAATTAGTAACACAATTGTTAAGTAAATCTGTTTTTTCCACTGACCTTTCTTGTCAGAAGTTTGCCAAAGATGGTCAAACGACCATGGGACATTGCAATCGTCATAAATATCAACCAGTTCTCAAGCATCTGAAAGTAAATCACATGACTATGGGAATGCTGCAAAGGTCATAAGTGTAAACAAATGGTCATAAATCACTTTTTTCAGTGCCCTTGTAACTTTGAATGGTCACTAAATGAACTGTTGTAAGTACAAGCAATTGCTGAAGTACTTTTATAGAAGTGTGGAGAACAGAAAACAAGGAAAATTGCATTTCAAAAATAATTGATAGTTTGTCATTAGAAAAATAATTGGAATTTAAGCAATAAGAGTTTAGATTTTCTATCCCGTATATCTATTTTAGTTATAACTTTAGTGTTTAGGCCAGTTTTTGTTGATATTTCATTTCAAAAACATAGTTTTCATATCTAATTTTTCAGGGATTTATCTGCAATGATATCCAATTACTGTATGTATGCTACAAACCTAGACTTGCATTGACTCCCCAAATTCGTTAAACCATCATGTGTTTTGCCCTAACATTGCTTCACAAAGTAAATCACAATGTATCAAATCAAAATTTTGCAAATATTTGCCCCTGGTTTCCTTGCTCGCCCCCCCTCTCCGCTCCCTAACGTATATGAAAAATCTAAATGCTGGTAGATATGGAACTCCATAATTTCTAATAAATGCCTTGGATCATTGAATTAGCAATGTAGCTATTGCCATTTCTCCATAAGCCTGTAATTTCTTCAAGGTGTCAAAGTCATTTGTAATCTCTGCAAAGCATCAGTGTTAATAAACAGTGGTTCCCAGATCACGCTGGAGGTCTTGGGGCTGCTACTAAATAATACAAATAGCAGTACCACCTGCAGCGATTGAATGCAATGACAACTTTTAGCTATTATTTAGGGAAAATATATTCAGCTCCTTTTTTCCTTTCATGCATACAACTTCAAATCCTTCTCTATATTAGATAAGCCGCTTCATAAGATATTTAAAAGAATTCCTCAACAATACCGTGTTAACAGAATAGTTTGCCAGCTGACAAATCAGAAACATCCTTTCATAATGTTGCTTTGTATGACTCTATATGCCAAAGGCTTTGTTTTTTAAGATGAATTGTCCTGGTAAACTTTGGGAGTTGAACAGCCTAATTATTAACATGAAAGGAAACCTTCATTGAAAAGAGGAAGCTGTTGGGCTAGCAGTATATGTATCCCTGAAAAAGAGAGAGAGAATGTGGCAAAAAAGCCCTGACTGTATTCCTGACTACAAATCTTTTACATGCATCATCTAGCAGCCACTCCTCTTCGTTCTCATCTGTCATCAATTTGTCAGCGTTCAACCCGTCACCTGCTTATCCAGCTGTGCCTTCGAAATTTCAAAGAATGGGTCCCAAGTTCTTTCAAACTCTGCCAACCTACTCTCTGGTGAAAAGGCCAATTTACTCAGTTCTGAATAGCTGCACATTCTTCACACAACTGAATCCCTGCAGAGATGCTCTGATAGAGATAGCCAGAAAATACAAAAGAAGCGTTTTGCCATTCCTGTTCTTCATAGAGTGAAGGGCATTGACAATTGGACTTTGTTTAAGATTTCAGCCTTGGTTTTTTTAATGCACAATACTGAATGTGTGCATAGTTGCAATTTTTTAAGGAAAATAAATCAGGGTCACTATTATTTTGCCCTCAGTGTTGGTAAAAAGTTGTTTTACTCCTGTTTTTGTCCTCCTTTTTTAAGATCAAGTAAAAATCTTGCATCAACAAAAAGTAACTTGTTTTCCAATGGAACAAAATAAGAATGTCCTTTGCAAAATCCTGTTTTAATAAGCTAATGTATTTTTAAGGTGGCTCAAACGTCCTTATTCTTTTTCTGGAATTTCTTGTTGGGAGAAGATTGTTGTATCAAAGCATAGCTTCTAATTAAATAAAACCATAAAATAACAATGTCCATTAGGATTTTAAATTTTGGTGCAGGTCAGGAGTCATTCCCTGCACATTTCAATGACATTATGAATTGTACTAGGGGTGCCCAAGTAAAGTCCTGTGGGCAGAATCTGGACCGCAATGCAGTTGGATCTGGCCTGCAGGGCCATCCTGGTGTACCCAATGCAAAGAGGAAAGATCAGTCAAAACATAGCTTCATCCCAGTCTACCTAGTGCAAAGAGGAAAGATCAATCCAATGTAGCTTTGGCCTGGTCTACCCAATTCAAAGAGGAAAGATCAAGCAAGTGTGACTTTAGTCCAGTCTACCCAACGTGAATAGGAAACATGCCAGTAGTTTGAGGAATGGCATCAAGCTGGCCATGCCCACATCCAGTTGTCCATGCCCAATCGGCCCCCTGAGGTCAACCACAGCCCTGATGTAGCCCTCAATGATATTCAGTTTGACACTACTGAATTATACTAGAGTATGCTCCCAGAAAGATAATCCACAATGGGCTAGTTATATAAAATGGACTAAATGTCTATGTCTAGACTAAATTTAATTCAGGGAAGATGGAAATAATTATGCACACCACTTTGATATTGGAAGATAACTTTCCTAAATCAGAAGGTATCCAGTGAGAAAGGAATGACACGGATTTATGATGTGACTGGATTAAGACTGAAAGGTAATCTAGTTGCCTTTGCCTGAAGAAGTACAGGAAAGTTTGATTCTATAAAAACATGCATACCAATGTTATATGGAATGACCAAGACAAATTGGATGTTGTTAGAGCAGGAATGTTGATTTTGACAGCAGCACTCAGGGAAACCAGTAAATTAAAATGGAATGGGATGAACATTCCTCATTACAAGAGCATTATATTTTTTTTCAGAATAGATAAGAAATGGGTACAATATTGTAACTAAAAGGTATAAGTTAGTGCTTGGATACAGCACAAGATATAATGAAGTGATCTCAAGACCAGCCACACAAAAATAGTCCAAATCTTTGCCTCAACCATAGATACAGAGAAAGGGGAAAAATCTGTAGCAACTTGCATGACACCATGCCAACAGAAGACCACATACTAACCATAGGAGGTTAGTAGAACCATAATTTAGTTTAGTTTTAGTTTTATTTAGATTTCTATCCCGCCCCATCTCCACAAGGGACAAGAATGGTGAAGCTGAAAGAATAGTAGTATTTGGCATAATAGCAAAAAGTGACTAAGTGTATGAATTAAAACAGGAAGCAGCCTAATAGAATTCTATCAAGAAAATAGCTTTTTTCAATCATTTTAAAGATAACATCTTAAAGATCATCTTAAAGATAACATGCACAGGGACATCACCAAATTTGAATTTTGCAATAAAAATAGAAAAAAAGGAAAAGCTTTATTCACTCAGGAAAAGCAAAATTTAGTATTGACTACAATTCAGATCATGAACCCTTTGCCAAATTACCATTTAAACTGAGAAAAAAACAAATAATCAAACCTAGGGGATGCAACTTCAGCAATAATTCCATGTGATTATGCAGTGAGGATCAAGAAGTGATTTAATGGATTGGTTTGATGAATAGAGTGTCTGAAGAACTCTGATCTGAAATTCATGACATGATTAAAGAAAACAGAAATATTTTGATACACATCAAGCAAAAGGCAAAATGTTTTTCTGCTAATATGTTTAATATAGCAGAAGAAAAACAGAGAGCAACTGAGACTGAGGAAAATAGACAGAACTGAGCACTAAGTTCCAAAGAACAAAAAGAGACAAGGAAGATATCTTTTTGTTTTTGTTTTAAATTACAACCATGAAGTTGAATGAGGAGATTACAAGATTTACTTCATAACATTACGGAAATCAAGGAGATTTTTTAAAAGTTAAAATGGGCACAAGTGTATAGACCAGGGGTATCAAACTTGATTTCATTGAGGACTGCATCAGAGTTGTGTTTGACCTCAGAGGGTAGGCAGTATGGCCAGGGTGGGCGTGGCCAGCTCAATATCACTCCTGTCGGGGATGCCTGTGGTGGCTCAAGCACTCTGCCAGAGAAAACAGGCTCCTCCGAGTTCCATTTTCACTCACAGGAGGTTGCAAGAGGCTGTGGCAGCTGAAAATGAAGTTTGGGAGCCCATTTTCACTGACAGAAGCACCATGGTCTGGTTCTTCACTGTTTCCAGGGCAACCCCATGGGCCAGATCTAAGTACACTGTGGGCCAAATCCAGCCCCCAGGCCTTGCGTTTGCCAGCCCTGGTATAGACAAAGAAGATGAAAGCACAAAGTACAAATATGCAGAAAAATTATACAACAAGCAATCCAGAATTAGTGATTTATGCAAATGTTTTACTGCTGAACTACAGCATTATGGAAAGTGAAATTAAAGGTTTTTTGAAAATATTGATTAAAAAAAAAACCTGCAAAAGTTGATGAAATGTCAGCAGAACTGATACTTAAAACATGGTGCAATTGGGCTACTACACTAGAATCTTTGGGTGGTGGACAGTATATAGATTTGACTATTATATAATATATATAGCATCATGAAATCACAGCTGCCTTTTCTTTAGTGGCTGTTGGCCTTCATTCAAATCAAGTTCTTATCAAGAACCCAATACCTTGTAATGTATTGGCATGCTATATTTGTATCTAAAAATGTGACTTTTTGTAGCTGACAGATGGAAATTCTCTCCATGAAAGTATTTTCCAAGTGCTATTAAAGGCTTGGAAAATACTTTCATTGAGAGAATTTCCATCTGTCAGCTACAAAAAGTCAGCTGCTTTTCATTGCGTTCTGGATAGAAGATCGAGAGGGGGGAGTTTGCAAACACCCCCTCGGAGATTTGTGGATTTAAAATGCCTCC
>JAPKID020000493.1:0-17886 GCA_026931265.2 Tropidonophis doriae | reverse complement strand
TGCAGAATAGCCCAGAGATGCTACCTTAATCAAGCTTGTTTTGAAATTATTTACAAAATATGTAGAAACTTTAAAAAGAACAGATAGCAAAACTCAATGGACAATAAAACACACCATAATATCTTGAATCTTTATTTTATGTTATTTATTGCAACTTTTGATGATAGGGTAGTTCACAAAAATTACTTCTACAGTCAGTTTGAGTTTCTCCAAGAATTCTGTAATGCACATTTGGGTACCAACCTCATCACCTACATACATGAAAAAAAGGTGTATACATTCATCAGACATGGTACTGGAAATCATTCCGGCTGCTTGCTTGTTTGATATCTGTGTGTATGTATGTACATATGTATGCATGTGCTGCTCATTCCAAAAGGAGTTTAATTAGTATATTATTATTATTAGCATATGGTGTTCTTACATTAGCCAGGAGGCCACAATATTATTGCAGAGTATTAGTTTGGCTGCCAATTTAGCAGCTCTGCTTATGTGCTTCTCAAGTGCACTACAGGAGAGCAAGCTAACTTCACCTTAGAAAGAAAGGTGAACAACTCTTCCTGCAGTGTAACTGAAGGCCACCTCCCTTCCCATCGTCACCTCATAAATAGGCGCCACAGCTGGGAAGGTTCAGAGCTGGCAGGAAGTCTGACTGCCTGCATGGAGTACCAACTTGCTCTCCTATTTAGCATAAGCAAATCCAAGCTTTTTATTTGCTTAGTATAGCTATTATTTATAATATAAAAACAAATATTTCTGAAGTATGAAGGCAAATTAGATGCATTTCCAAATAAATATTATATGGCTTCATATAGATCTGGATGTAAAGGTCCAGATGATCATCAATGACAAGCAAAGGGATATAGAAAAAACATTTTCCCGCCATCTAATTGTAATCCATATTTTGGCAACCCAAGTACAGTAGGGTTAGCTATATAATAACTGGGGGGGGGGGGAAGAGGGAAATTGTTTTACATACCTAAAGAATAGAGCTCTAAATAAATCTCATAGATGGGAAAGGGAAAGCTGAGACAAAAGGTTTGACACCTCATTATGTGGATTCAGATTTCCTACTCTAGACTTATTGGATCTAGTTTTCCAAAATGCCAGTATCAGCAATGACACACAAAAGTTTTAACCCAGCCTAGATAAAACTGTACTCTATATCAATGTTATTTGAGCTTTAAAATATTACCTCCCTTCAGCAGAACACACACATTTTGCAAGGAATGATCAAGGAGTTATTTTAACATAGTGATCTCTTAAGTACAAACATTTATTCAGGAATTTCAACAATTTTCAGGAACTTCACCTGAAATTAGGGAAGAGGGAGAGTGGTATTGATATTTGGCTACTTCTGTGTATGTTCTTTTTGTGTTCAGACATTTAATTATCCATGCAGATCACATTGCTAAACAATCTGGTCTATTTCTTTCCGGGCTTGCCCTCCCACCGAAATTTGTAATTAATATTCAGCAGTCTGGAGAAATTTTAAGGGTTATCTAATTTAGGTTTAAACTTAAGGAGATTGTTCACATCTGCCTCTTTTTATCACAGTCCACCTTGCTTCCATCTGGCAGCAAGTTTTGCTTGATTAAAGAAAGAATGCAAAATGTGTGCAACTCTGGTCATAATATTTGCATATAGGTATAACTGAGGGCTCCACATGTCACACCAGCTTTATGTACAGCTGCCTTTTGGTTCAAGAAGTGACATTATGTCTGCAATAAAGTATAACACATGACTTTTTAGGTACAATATTTATGATGGAGTAATTACATGAGCATATCTCATAATTCACTTTGGGACAATGTAGACTGTAGGAATCAATTTGGAAAGGCAAACTGTTTGGGTAAATAAATATTTGTGCTTAAAAAGAAATAAGAATTAACTGTCAGGTCATTTACTATAAATCCTATAAAGTAAACTGGACTGGCTCAAAGGAGCTGTATGTTTTCATATGTGTAAAACTGTTTATAAAAATTATTAATTTCTTTTTTAATATTTTATTTAAAGTAATTAATAGCATCCATGATGGTTACCCATGTTGTTAGCTATGCTTTAGTAGTTAAAATATATTCTGATTCCTTTTATGTTTTAAGGAATAACAAAAGGGGGGGAATGAGACAATGAAAATAATAAAAGGTAATTTTAAAAAATAGCATCCTAATGACTATCAGCTTCTTACAACAGAAGTAACTGATACTAATATTACTTGTCATTGCTTTCTCTCTGTGACGTTCTAAGAATACTTACCATTCTATTTTTCAAACATTTTATGCCAACCAAATATTAAAAAAGTATTGTATTGTCGGGTATTATGAGTTCTTAGACACTCTGGATCTAGAAATCCCAATAATACGGTAAATTATCATACTTTTTTTTTACTGCAGAAACTATGGAGGATTCAGCATTACATGATTAAAGAAAAGAGATTTACCTTTCTAACTAGAGCTTGGTTCAATGCACTCTACATTTTTAGTCTTAATACACAAAATGGATGAAAATCATCTGTATGGTATATAATCTTTTGTGAGTTCAACAAAGATGGAGAAGATGCTGCAATCTGCATAAGAAGAAACATTTGGATTCTTTCATGACTCACAAAAACATTGAAACAACTGTTTCCTTCATGTATTTCACATAGTTTGTAGATATGTGAGAATTTTATCAAAGAAAAAACTTCTTCCATTTGCTTGCTTTATTATGAACCAGTTAGTGCAGACTTTATGCTCTAAGATTTTGTGCAAATTATATTTTCAGACAAGGTCTGAGCATAAGCATGTATTTTTCTTGCTTGTGACACCCAAAAAACTTCAGTTATATCACCAAATACCTTTATAAAAATAAAGTTGGGTAATTATACATGAACTGAATTGAAAAAAATGTAGTAACAGTATTCACATTTTCCATGTAACCAGCATAGCAAAAGAAAACATATTTTAACCAATTGATACAAAACAGAAACAATCATTTAACAGTTTGCAATGTGTATTGATAAATAATTGAAAGGGAGACAGCTCTAAGTTTAAAATTATCCCATATCAAAAAGGAAGTTCAAATATAAATTTAAAGAATTCCATTGCTATATCCTAAGATAACCGATGCATTTAAGATAAATTATCTGAGGAAGAAATAGTTTTGGTACAGTAATATTTTGCTTTTAAGCAATATATCTTTATAAAAGATGCCTTATTATCTTTTGTAATTAATCAACTGGTACTAAGATATAGTAACTGTTATAAAAGATTCATGCTTATTGGTTATTGACATGCTTATTGTCTTTCTGCTGAGTTTTTCTATGAAATCAGTAAAACTGGTGGAATGGGTGGAGATGGGACATTGACAGCCTTGATGAAAGAAAAGCCTTTGACAAATTTCCACTTAGAAACCACTTTTGGACTTTTTGGGAGAAACTGGAAAAAATGAAAACATGATTTTGGGATTTATTTATTGGAATTATATGGGATTATGGAAATAATGTAGACAAATGTTAATCTTAAGAGTAAGTCATCTTAATGTTAATTTTTGAGTAAGACATTTTTACTTATATCTGTACAAAAGAAAGTTGAAGTAATTCTTTTTCTATTTTTCCTTCTTTTACTTTCTTGCAACTTTTTTCAAATCCTTTTTTTTCTGTTTATCTTTTAACCATCTACTTTTCTAAAACTCAACAGTTATACAAAAAAGAAATTCAGTGAATATTGCAATCTCATTCTACTTTGTTTAATCATTACAGTAATATAATTTATACTCACCACACGTTATACTCACCACACGTATTGTATTAACAAATCTTCATGCTTTCTTTTTGCTTGCTGGCCCACAAGATGGCACTAAAGAGAAAAGAGACAATTTTCTTAATTAAAAAAAAATGAAACACCATGTTATGAATCAATTGTTAATTTCAAGCATCTTCTATTAATGTTAAACAAATTATATTTTGTAACAATTCATATAGCTAAAAGATGAAAAGGCAGTGAATTTTTGCTCTATTTGAAATACTTTTTGTGAGCAAAATGAAATTCCTAATTGTTTTCCTGCTGCAAGGTGCAATGTAAAATATGAAGTAAGAATTAAGTGATTTTCTTTACAATAGTAATTACTAGTATTGCAATCCTATTATGATTGGCTTAAATCAAACCCATAATACAGCCTTTATCTCACTAATCTTTTACTCAATAGATTTTAGGTCTACTGAGGTTGACACAACTAAACTATCTTGAACAGAATGTAAAGAATCTTTGATTGTCTGAATAATATTACACATGGTTGCTTGACATAAATTCCGTTGAACTTAATGTGGCTTATTTCCAAGCGATGATAGAACTGCAGCCTACAATACATAAAGTGGACTCAAAGGATTATACAGCTTCCCTGCAAGATTAAAAACATTGTCTTCAGTGTAATGATGTTATGATTTAAGTACTATAAATTTAAAAACATTATTTTTTAATCTAATATTTCTGTCCACTAAATCAGTTTTCCATTGTGTCATAAATGTATCTTCCAGGGCCCAATGTTATTTCAATCAGAATAAAACTAAAAGGGACCTTGGAGATCTTCTAATCAACTCTCCTGCTCAAGCAGGAGACCCTATGCCATTTCAAACAGGTGACTTTCCAGAATTGTCCAGAATTTACAAGACTATTTAAATTGTCTTTCAAAAATATTCATGTGTATATGTGTATGCATGTGAAGTAAAAAGATCTACACTATTATTTTAGAAATGGACAATAATCAGCATTTTATGAATATTTAAATGTTTTAGTAGTTGGGACTCCTTCTTTTCCTACAATTACATGGAGAAAAACTTCATCATCAAATTTAGATATCTCCACAACTAACATGGAAAAAGGTGCTGAATTATAATAAAATGTCCAAAGTCACTCAAGGAATTTTTCATAAAACAGAAAAAATGGATCATTAAATATTAAAATTATCTATCTCCTGAATATATATTATAATTCTTAATTGAGAAGTTCATCCCCATAAATGAATTGTCCCATGTCTATGATATATAGTTAAAAACTCTACTTGATTGGTTTTTTAAAAAAAGATAAATGGCAAATAATCTCATCAGAATCTTAACAAAAAGAAAATCTTCTGTTGCTGGTCCAATTTACTTCTGCATTTTTATATGAAATAGGAATTACATTATCTGAAATGAGTCCAGTTGTGTTCTAAAACATTTTATCTAGGAGGAAAGACATTTTAAAGCATGTGAAGTCCTGCAGGTCTGAAAAGTAGTCACACACATCTAATATACTGAAAGGCCGGGAATGTTAAAATAAAAATAAAAATAAAATAATAGAGTCGGACTTTTAACTTCCAGCTGCATCACAGAGGTCAACATGTACGGTGATTTAATTATGAACTTATTATAGTATATAAAATGCTCCAAGACTTGCAGCATATAAAACAAACATCTCATAGTGTTCTGATCGTCTCCCATGCATGCGGCAATCCTAAATTCACAAAAGAATAAGTCTAATGATATATGTTGATTCGATTATAATTCCCCAGATACTTTCTTAAAATAGTCAACTCAGATTCCATAAGGAAGACATAATTATAATAGTAGTATTCTAATCATATTTATTTACATTAATAGTATTAGTACACTTCCTAGGAAATAGTTTGTGGGTAACATTTATTTAGTATGGTTAAAAGTCATACTAATTGGATGCAGCAGATTTATCTCAATTACTTTATAGTTACTATTGCCTCTATCAAAAATGATAAAAATGTCAAAAGTAAAGTGATGAATCATAAGACTATATTTGTGTTCCTGATTCTGAATTCCTAGGATGACTTTGACCAGATGAAATCAATAGATCTAAGCTTTTGTGAGAAAATAATAGCTGTCTACTATACTGGTATAGAAATAAGATGTATAGGTCATTTGGCTTTTAAAAAATAATGCAGAAATTGGAAAAGTAGTGATTCTCCCCCCGCCCACCAATTGCATAACATAGTAGCAATTCTCTTGCAGAGTTTATACCAAAAATCTGAATATAAATGTTTCAAATGGGTCTAGATTATAAAACCTGTCATAAAATGTTAGAAAGCATCCAAACAAACACAGCATATTTTATAGAAATTTCTATTCTGGCCATGGATTTCCATTAATTACTTAAACAGCAAAATGCCCAGAGTTGCTGGGAGTCAGGTGGCATGTAAATATAAAACAATAATAACAATACGAAAAAAGAAAAAAATGTTTAGCACATGACTGAGGAGCACTTATCTATATTTACTAATTAAGTGTATACTATGTGAAATTACATTTGCATCTTTGCCCACCCACTTGTTTTTGAAGAGTTGCCTTTTCACTAAAAAAATATACATTTATTCCAAATAACTGTAACAATGAATATCCTTTGAAGTATCCTTTTCTTTGTACTTGTATTGACTCATCTATATTCTTATAACCTTACTATATTTACAATTCTTGACCATATCTCTCAAACCATTCCTCTTTCAATCCATCCTCATTAAGCTTTCTATCCTTATCTTCAAAGCTTCATAGGCTCTCTACGCCTTACCTGCATGCACTTTCATTTTGCCTCATCCAGGTTCACTATCCTGAGTCGTACAAGGTTTGCCCTCTCTATAAAACAATTCTATTCCCTTTGCTGATCCCTGTGTATAGAATTCCCTCCAAGAACGTCACAATTCAGATTTTATATTTTAACACACCTTTCAAAACGAGTATTTCCTGACCATCCTTGGAGTATTGTTCTATTTTCCTTAATGTACCTCAATGAACATACAAGAAAATAACTTTTGTCCTTGCTTACATATGCTGTGTGTATTTATATTTATGTCGTATGAGGACATCTCTCTCGTTTCTGCATCTATTTTAAACTGTAAATGGTCCTCCAGATAGGAAAGCATAACATCAGATCTTTGAAAATATAATGTACATTGAGGAGCTAGTAACAAAATTAATGAAAAACAATGTCTTTACTAAATATGAAACTGGAATTCTGCTAGTGTTACACTATAGATCTAGGAATAACAAAATAGTTTGGAAATAGTTTGTGTCGAAAGGGAACACAAGACTTTGCTTTGTATTACAAAGAAGCATTTTCTTCATTTACTAGAATAGAGGCATTTTCTTCATACATTCTTGGTTCAGTTTTCCAGAGAAGCATTTTAGAACATGAACAAATCCTTCTGCAGACTCAGACTCTAAACTTTTCTTCCCTTCTTTTGTCTTTTTTCCATCCTTTTATTTTTAGTTTTGCTTTTTGGTAGCTGTTATTAAGGACTTGGAAGTATGTGTTTAGTGCCTATATCAGCTTATCATGAGTGAAGAAAGTTTTACATTTGGGTTTGCAAACTTTTGTAAACAATTTTTCAGTCCAGCTAAAGGGACATTATTAGACCAAAATAACTGACCACTGGCATTTACTATGAAAGCTCCTTGCCATCACAATAAAGCGACATTTGTTATATAAGGTTGATTCTGCATTTGGTTGCTTAATAGGGTACTACTGAAGCATGAATTTGTCTAGAATCACAAGTACTTTCTGACACAAATGATCTTTGTCATAATTTCAGATTTGCAGGGGTTGCTGTAGTGAATTGCTTACACATTTCACCGACAGCTGCTCAGTTATAGATATCTGAATAAAAAAACACATCTGACAGGTCAATTTGAACACTTCACTTTCACCTTTAAAAACACTTAGCTAGCACCTGCATATAAATTAAATAACCAGTTCAAGAGATCTAATACTTCCAAAAAGAATCAAGGGCTATGAAGCAATTTGGTTACCTTTTTACCATCAAAATTTCGTTGGTGTAATATTAGTTCCCTTATATATTGTTCTTCGTTATTAATCCTTTATATTTGTGGATTCCAATGCTGGATGTAATGATTGCAAAGAATATTTATTTTATATACTGCTTATTCATTTACAAATAGCATCAAACACAATAGACTTGGGATTTTACTTATGATTTCAAGTAGGGTATACAAGATCCTTCTCTGTGCTAGTTTTGAGGTACTCACTGAAAACAAATCTACGTGAGGGACAGGAACATACCTGTCAGTTGAGGACTGGGATTATTATTAAGCCACTTGTCTGGCGTACTTCAGATGTCTTGTATATATTAAATTTATAGGCTTGTTCACACATCATATTAAATCATTATTTCAAGCTTTGGTAGACTTCAATATCCATTCACACAATGTGCTAAGCATGAAGTTGGGTTTATAAACCACACTGCTAATGTGTTCTGTTCACTTGTGGTAAACCAATAGCAAACAAATCATGTTATGGATTAGGGTGATATTTGAGGAATAATACATTCTACTGAGGTTTAACTTTTCCCATTCTAATGACTTTACATAGCAGGAAAAGTACTTCTTGTACTAATAAGACATACATTCTAGCTCAGTGCAAATTGTGTTTCTGGCAGCATAAAGATTACATTCCATGGCATGCCTGCTACTGAGTCAGTTTGCACTGAAAAGCACATCCACATGTTAAAAGGTAAATACAGGGAAGAATTCTTCACCTCTTAGGATGGGAGCTAATTTCTTATTGCATGATACTAATTTTTCAGGACAAAACTTGTGAACAAATCCTCAGGGACCATAGGAAAGATTCAATTCTTGGATAAAAGCTTTGAATGCTTAACTTTGAATGGATCCTCTAGATTTAATCTACAAAACAGGCTGCCATTCGAATGTATTCATTCAACCCCCAACCCCCCGAACATGTATGCGTGCATGCATACTGGACATGTATATGTGTGTGTGTATATAAAGGGGGGGAGGGGGGAAATCTCGCGACGGAGAAAATTTACGATATGGCGTTCGCCAAAAAATTAGCTCAAGGTTTGTCCCTAAGAGGCCAACCGTCCCATCAGTGTCAAGCGTCGCTCGGCCTCTGCACCTCTCCCGACCAGGGTAGTGTGTGTGTGCGTGTCGCCCGCCCCCCTCCACCCCGCTCAAAGAGTCAGCGCCGCGGATGGTTCCATAGACCTTATTGGTGGCTGCTGCACGATGTGTGTGTGTGCGCGCGCGCTCACTCGCGCGTTTCTCCTGTTAACGTGCGAGAGGAGCTGAACGCCAGGCCGGCTGGTCGCGCGCGGGTTTCGTTCCGCTCTCCCTGGAAGCCTGTCCCTCCCTCGCTCTGCCTCCTGGGACGTTCCCAAGTCCCTCGGCCGGACCTTTTCCAAAAGAATGTAGTTGCGCCGTTCAGGTGCGGCGGCCACGACCGACCTGCTCCGACTTCTTCCCTCGACGGGTTCTCTCTTCGGGAGTCCGGGGGTTGCTTTCCAACCCGCGGACTCCCGAGCTCGCGACAGAGCGCGGGGCCACCAAGTGCCCAGGCGGCCCCGTCTCAAGCTTCAGGCGCTCCCAGAGACGGGCAAGCTACAGACTCTCTGCTTACAGAGCCGCCGCCGAAGTATACGCAGCGGTGCCTGAAGCCGGAGCTGAAAAGTCAGCTCCTGGTCCGCCTTCCTCCTCCGTGCCAAGGTCCCTTTCGCCTCGGATTCTTCTTTCTCTCGGGAGCGCCTGAGCCGTCGGGGCAAAAATGGGCGCCGGCGAATCAAGGAGCGGAGCCTTTAAGCCGAGAGGGGCTGAGTGGGAGGAGAATTTGTGGCGCGGCGAGTTTGAGGGAGCGCATAAGTAGCCTGTGGAGAGCGAGGAGGTGGCCAACCGGAGCTCTTGGCTCTTTTCGCTGGACCCGCACGAGGTCCTCTCCTTCCAGCGCCGGCCGGGAAACAGCGGCCAGACCGGCCCTGAAGAGAACGCCCAGCGCCAGAAGCCCTCGCTGCCCAACCCGCTCCCAGCGGCTCCTCCTCCCGCCTTCCTCCCACATGGGGAGCTTCCCTTCGGCCGCCGGGGCTGCTCTTAGGGAGCGCCAAGAGGGGTTCCTCGCAAAGTGACACCCGCAGCGGCTGCGGCAGAAGGAGGCGGGGAGGCAGCAAGAAGAGAAGCGGAGGGCTTTATCTCTGCTCGGTGCTTGCCCGGTCTTTCCCTCCGTTCCCCGTTGCTCTCGGCGGTCTCGGATGCGCTACTGGCCCCGGCGAGGGACGGCGGCAACCCTGCGGGAGGAGCCAAGGGTGGCGCTACTTTGATGTTCCCGGCCGAGAAGCGTCAGAAGGGCTGATCCTTCGCGCTCAGGATGATCGAGGAGGACGCGGCTCTGAGGAACGGCGGCAGGGGGCTCTCCGGCCAGTGGGCAGATGCGGCGGCCGCTCGACCCCGCACCACCGAGCGGCACATCACGGTGCACAAGCGCCTGGTGATGGGCTTCGCCATCTCCATCCTGGCGCTGCTGGTGGTCACCATGATCGCCGTGCTGCTCAGCGTGCGTATCGAGGAGTGCAGCAGCGGCACCGCGCCTGACGGCCCAGGAGGCAGGGCGGGCAACCGGAGTGTCCCGGCGGCAGCTGCCGCCGCCGCCCCCGCAGGAAGTGCCCGCTTGAACCAGAACAGCGCCGGGGAACCCCCTGGAAGTGCAGCGGTAGAAGAGACGGTGGCGTTGGAAGCTGCTCGAGGGGAAGAGGAGGAGGAGGAGGAGGAGGAGGAGTGGCCGAGGCGGCGGGAGCAGCAGCCCTGGACCCAGCTGCGCCTTCCCGGGCACCTGCGCCCCCTCCACTACAACCTGATGCTGAGCGTCTTCATGGAGAACTTCACCTTCAGCGGCGAGGTCAACGTGCAAGTCGAGTGTCTCAACGCCACCCGTTACCTCGTTCTCCACGCCCACCGCATGCACATCGAAGCCGTCCGCTTGGCTGAGGACCGGCTGGCCGGTGCCTTGAACGTCTCCGGCTTCTTCCTTTACCCACAGACCCAGGTCTTCGTCATAGTCCTCAATCGGAGCTTAGAGGAGCGGAGAAGCTACAACCTTAAGATCCTCTACAACGCTCCGATCGAGAATGAGCTTTTGGGATTTTTCCGCAGCTCTTACGTCCTCTATGGGGAAAGAAGGTATCGATCTCCTTCCCTTTCCTTTACCCTCTTCCCGTTTTTTTAAAAGTTGTGTATAGTCGGAATAACAAGTGCTTCCTGGAAATTCCTACATAAGGGCACCGTTTGTATTAATATAGAGTCATGTTAACCAAAAGGTTTAACTTCCCAGCACCCCCCCCAAACTTTTTTTTAATTTAACATTTTATTTTAGAGCATAGGAGACTTTATAAGCATCTTTAATACACCCATATGCCAGAAATGGATATGTTTGGAGTTAAAGCCACTTGAATTAAACTTCTGCAAAAGTTTTCATGTGAACTTGCTTAAACTGTATCCTGTACCTCCAGCAAAGTTCACATTTTACTTAGACAGGATCTGATCAATTAAATGTGGAATTTAACTGTCCTTCCATTTGCAACTTATTTACTGGCTTAAAGTTTGAATAAACTTTCCTGTTCAAAGAGAACCCAATTAAAGAAGCAGAATACTGCAATTAGAGTATTTTAAGGCTGAAGATCTTAGAACACATTTAGTATACCCTTTTAGTATACCCTGTGCGCCACCCCGAGTCCCTTGCGGAGATGGGAGCGGGATACAAGTCTAAATAAATAAAAATAAATTTCTTTTATGATGCTTAATTCTCAAATGCAGTTTATAGAGAAGATTTCTTCTTACTATAGCAATACTAACAGCAAAGTAATTTTATTCTGCTATACCTGTGTCTGCACAATGGGGTCTCCCTGCATTTATTCTTGGCTTCATTTCACAAAAAGGCAAACCTGTGTGGCATTCCTGAGAAAAAGGAGAACAATTCATTGTACTTCATTAGTTGTTGTTTTTTTTCAACTGTGGGGAAGTGGATTTTACTACTCATAGCTTGTAACAGTAATTAACCCTGGGATATTAACAGAATAATTTGCAAGTGTTATTCAAGTCTGTAAGAGAGCTGTATTTGACTAGTCACTATTTCCTACATCTTAGCATAAGGTCCAAGAAGGGATGGGCAACCTGGTAGCTTCCTAAAGTTGTGGTTTTTCAGCTCATTGATGGAATTGCCAATAAAAAGTATCTGAAGGCAGCAAATTGGTTACACTTGTTGTAGGAGAAATTAGTCATTTTTTTTGCACATATAGTTGTTTACATCAACAAGCATAGCAATTGAGATAAAAGGAATTATTTAGAAAGAATTTAAACAAGCTTCCCTTACTGAGAAAGTTTTAAAGAGCACCACCAGTACATGATCTACCTAGCTACAGTATATTAAGCAAATGTTTTGTTGTATATTCAAATGAACTGCAAAGGACTTTAGTACTAAACTTGTTGAGAATTTTGGAGCAAGTCTATGTAAATATTTTACAATTGGGTTGGTGGTTTAGATCTGCTTGATAGTAAACATGGAGTTGTTGAGAGAGCAGAAACAATGAAAGGGGAAACTTTCAGAAGTAGAATTTCAAATAGAGAAAAGCACTCCTTGTTGTGATTTTAGACCATCCATTCCAAGTATACTCTGAAGTTGAGAAGCAAGTCTTGGGCTTTACTTATCACTTTCAAATAGTTCACTTCCCTTTTCAATAACATTATATAGACCAAGTCTGTTAAGAACACGTTTAGGTTTTTTATTCAGCAAAAATCAAAGATCAAAGCCCAGTCCTAATTTCTTAAAGAAAGCTTTAGATTAAGGAAAGCAGAAATAAATTTATGATAACTTTGTTATCAGAAATATAGAATGTATTTATTTTCATTCTGAACATTGAAAACCCCATCTTGATCTTATTCTGTAAACTTCATAATTTCTTTGACTGTTTCTCTTGAGTCATTGCCATCCAAAAAATGAATGTGCCTTCACCTTAATTATGCTAACATTGTATACCTGATAGTAGTATAACTTTCCTCAAAATGTGTGAAATGAATTTGCAGCATAATGGTCCATTAAAAGGATATTATCTCCAAACTCCATGAAGCAAATATATGCAGGATCACAGACTTCTATTTTTATTGCTTTAATAAATGACTTTCTACTGAAGATATGCTTTCTCTACAGAGAAATGTAATTTGAGGCAAATTTCCTTTCTAAGATATATAATAATAATTTCTTAAACTTGATTTCCACCAAAATTCTTGGAAGTGGGCTCTGGAAGCTACCACTATGAAAACAAGAAATTATAATAAAACATTAAAAATAAAAAAATGGCAAGTGTAAAGAAGTAATGGAAAGGTTGTGGCAAAATTATAAATAATGCACATGCAGTAATATAACAATTACAAAGAAGTCTTAGTATATGTACACACAGAAGAAATAATATCAATTGTTTTTGATATCTATTCACATAGTTATTTACTGATTATGCATTTATGTTGCAGTCTTGTACTCACTTATCTGCAAATAATCTTCAGTGAATACTGTGGCATTTTCTGAGTAGAGTGCCATAGAATTGTTCACTTAGCAAAAAAATTGCACAAAACAAAATTTTAAATTGCTGTAAATTGGTCCAGCTCTATTTAAGTCAACAAATCAATACCTAATCTCACATAGGGAGGTTCAAGCACTTAGTACTTTTCTGAGAGAAAAGTAAAGTATTTTTGAAATATAGACCACATTGAATTGTTTAATGTTTTCTTTTTGAAATATCAGAAGTTTATTTGGCAATTATGATCTAGAACACATTTCTGTGGAAAAATATGCCTGAAAGTTTTACAACCCTATAACGGTTGGAAACTGGATGACCTATAATTAAAATGATTTCAGAATTTTCATGGGATTATGTAGCGGTTAAGAAAATTAGTAATCAGCATACAAAATATCTGTCAACATTCTTTGCACAATAGCCTAATGATAAATAGCTACTCCCAAGCAGTTATATTCTTTGACTTATTTAAATTTAATTGATTTTAGTAGATCTATATTTCCTTTATTTGTTCATTTGATCCAATTTTATTATCATGAGTCTTCCATAGAAGTGATAAAGATAGATAAAGGAAGATAAGGCTAATTTCTTGACTGCATCAGCAAATACCATAAATATTTCTAAAATATTGCTGAGACTCTAAAATACTAATTTTTCTGTTGAGGTAATTTAATCGTTGATGGTTTAAAGTAAAATAAAAAACTACATTAAAAGTTTTAGCTATTGTATTGTATTGGTGACATAACTATATTTTAAGGGACATCATATACAAATTATCCTAAAATGAACTAACTTTTTATATATGTTAGAATAAAACAATTCCTTCAATCCTAAATATCTTTGTTACTTTTCAAAACTAATTTCTAGACAGGATGTTTTAGGAAACATGCCTGCCTTTTTAATAGAAAAGGTAGAATTAAAATAGGTACAAATTACTGTCATCTGTATTCAAGGATGCCATCCTGTAAGTTTTTCTTTCTCATAATTACACATTTGAGATATAATCCTGTCATCAGCTACCACATGTGTGTAAATTCTGAAGTTTAAACAAAGCATATGCAGGATCACAGACTTCTATTTGCATTGTTCTAATAAGTGACTTGATAGTCAAAATATGTTTTCTAATATATTAAAACCACCATGTCAAGTACCCCACAAGGGCCACTAGCTGTGAATACATTTTAATCCTCTAATTCATCTTTACTTTCAACAAGTATCAGAATATATAAATAAGCTTTTACTGCATTTCATTTATATTCAGCACATAGAGCACAATGTGTTAGAACATAATTATTTATGCTTGGTGAAGTTAATATAAAGATAGGATTGATCTCTCACACATATAATTTAGTTTATAAGGGCTAAGGATAGCATTTGTAAGTTTTTCATGAGGCAGAAATTATCACTAGGTCAACGTCAGTTTCATCTATAAATAATTTTTTAAGAATAACTTTTCAGTTTGGTCCTTCTGATACTTATGAATCTAAAGAACGCCCACATCAGTTCATCCACTCTGACTGAAAATTTAATCCTGCAATTAATTTTGCTCCAGATATTCTGGCATTAGTGGCTTGGAATGACATAAAACAACCAGTTGTCACAAACCTGGTAGGTGAACTTTGGACATGTTTTTATTTGAAACAATTCTATCATTAGCCATTTTTAGAATGTATATTTTCAACTATCATATATGTTTCAACTTATTACAATTAATTTTTTAAAGTGAATGTAATCATTCCATCTTATATTGTAGGAATTTTAATAATTCTTTTTAATTAGGTCTTTGAGATTATGCCAAGTTCAAGAACTAAATACTTGAAAATAAAATATAAGAAAGTTGATTTTTTTAAAGTAGTCTGGGAACATGAGCCATTAATAAGAAAATAAGTGGGATGTAGTATTTATTTAAACATCTAATAATTTAGAATTTTGAGTGAAATGATTACAGAAAGCTAAATATTGTAGAAATCCCAATCACACTTTTAAAAGTGTCATTTTAATAGAGGCATGTTTTATTTGTCAAAGTTACATGCATTTATTTGAAAAATAGTAATATTTGGTCTTTGAAGACTATAGAAAATATTGTCAGAAATACAGCAATATAAATTAAAATTATGTTCTGCCTAAAAATATGAAATCATAAATCTCAGGCAAATGTATGGTTAAAAGAAATTGAATAAAATTTCAGGACTTCCATCAGCTTTGGACTTCCATCAGCTTTGTAGCTCTATTATACAGAGTTTCATTAGTTTTTCTTCTGGATGAAAAAAAAATACAAACATTATACAGAAATAAAATAATGATTTAAAATCCTTCAACTCAATAAAACAAGCGATCGGTGCCTTAGCTATTGTTACAAAATGAGTAATAAATGTAATGTATATGTGGGCATGTCAACATATAGACTGGATTAATTTTCAATAATTTTTAAACTTTCACCACCCTTCCATCATTAAATATTTTTCCATTGGAATTAGATAATGCCAAGTACAAATAAATGCTATAGTATGGCCATGGGATTCCATGTTGTCTCTTCACTTTTTCTCTGCAAGTCTGAAAAGGAAATTACTTTTACTTCTGGATGTTGACTAATTTGCAATATCCCATAACAACAAACCTAGCAAGTTGTGTCTTATTTTAGTTAACAAATCTGGCTCTGAAAGCAATCCTTGTTTCTCTTTGTTTTGTGATTTGGAATTGCAATATATTCAAAACCAAAAGTCCTTTTCAATGTGCAAATAAAAAGGGAAAAGGTAGCCCAAAAATTGTTGTACCTAATACTCTTTGAACTAAGCCAATGCTTTTATATATATTTGATACAGTTTTCTTAACATTCCTATTTGATAAATGCTACACATAATCAAATATCAGGAAATTATTACTGATGGGGCAAGATTGGCATCTAGCAAGTATCTTAAATTTGTAATATTACTGACATGTTGCTTATAAAAACAACAGTTTCCAAAGTATTCTTATGAGGACCAGTTTGGTATAGTTTTTAAGGCATCAGGCTAGAAATCAGGAGACTGAGTTCTAGTCCCATCTTAATCACAAAGCTAACTGTGTGACCTTGGGCCAATCACACATACTCCGTGCTAGAAAGCAGACAATGGCAAACCATTAATGAAATCTTTCCAGGTAAACTGCTGGGACTTGTCCAGACACTAAATTGAAGGTGTCGAGTATTCTTAGGTGAGAAAACACTATACAATATTATGAAGTGAGAGTGTATTATTACTCTTGCAGAGTACCTGAAAGGTATTGTTAATACAATTGTATTAATTGTATAGTTTACAATTGTAAACTATAGTTAACTTGCTTTTATTTTGCCTGGATTTATTCCTGTCTAAGATTCTGCTATAGGTTGCAGCACTTTGTAAGATAACTCAAGGGTTTTTAAAAACCATATTGATAAAATTATCAGATAAAAATTTTCTCTAGAGTTAAAGGTAATTTTGGTTTTATGTTGCATATTACTGCTCTTTCAAACACAATTTCAACAAAACAAGTTTTTTTAAATAAAAAAAATCTATAGATGCAGATATAGCTATAATAATTCTAGTTATTCATAATGAAAGGTCATTCAAAACCAAATAATTTTAGTCCAAAAGGAAAAAAATGTTGACAAAGCTTCATAATGGCTGTTACTCTTTTTTCCCATTGCAAATTTTCTGCAAGTTGATCCTTTAAAAAAAACAACAACCAAGTGTTGCTCCATTGGGTGCAACAGGGACTTGACCAACAGGAATTGACTGATTATTGCTTGAGTCTGATATTGTGGGCAGAGGGAGTGTGAGCGATTGGCCCAAAGTCACTTAGCTGATCTAAGGAAGGATTAAAATTCACAGACTTCTGGTTTCTTGCTTAGAGTCCACTAATAACCACCAATGCAAACTTGCCGCCTTTTGCATTGCAATATTTTTTTTGCATCCAGTTCTGAATAAAAACATTTTTTCCCTTCCAGGTTTCTTGCAGTTACACAGTTTTCTCCTACACATGCTAGAAAAGCCTTTCCTTGCTTTGATGAACCTATCTACAAGGCCACATTTAAAATCAGCATCAAACATCAAGCAACTTATTTATCTTTGTCCAATATGCCAGTGGAAACTTCTGTTTCTGAAGAAGATGGATGGGTTACGGATCACTTTTCACAGACTCCACTCATGTCCACGTATTACTTAGCTTGGGCTGTTTGCAATTTTACATACCGTGAGACTACCTCAAACAATGGTGTTGTAGTAAGTATTGCTCAGTCTACTTTCACTGGGAAATTTTTGGGAATGAACATGACATGTTCAGATAAAAGTGTTTAGTTATTCAGCAATCTCTCTTTGGCTAGTGACCATTTTTGTTTAATTTATAGGCATCCAATTACCGTATTTTCCGGCGTATAAGATGACCAGGCATATAAGATGACCCCCTAATTTTACAGTTAAAACATAGGTTTAGGCCTATATTCGCTATATAAGACTACCCTCCACTTCCGAGGCAACACCAGTTCTTTTTTTAATTAAATTTTTAATGAATGACATTTTTCGA
>JAPKID020000492.1:2879-14793 GCA_026931265.2 Tropidonophis doriae | reverse complement strand
GCAAAAAAGGTGGTTTCTGACACATGCAATAGCTTTTAGGCAGTTTACAGTTTGCAAAATTGAAGTGTTTTGCATCACCAATCCATTTGATAAAATTTATTTTTTAAAAAAAACATTTTTCAGTTAAAAATTCAGAAAAAAACAAAAAATAAAAAACAGTCAATTTAAAACAATTAAAACTAGTTAATATTAAAAAAACACTTTTCAAACATGCATGCTTAAAACAGTAAGCTGTTTTTAAGCTACCAAATAATACTGAACAAGAGCCTCCCTATTTTAACTGAATCCCCAGGGGACCAATGATCTGTTTTAAACTTTGCTGAAAGTTTAATAGAAGGGGACAGAATCTGAACTGGGAAGGATTTCTTGAACTAGAGAGTGCGCACCTCCTTTCTTGGGTCATGGGGTAGAAGTTCACTAGCTGATGTGACACTCTGTGAATGTCTCCATCTAGATTTTAGATGCTCAGTTAGACTATGGGATTAGAAAGGCTTTCACTGCTTGGGACTTTTAAGGTTTTACCTGCAGTAATAAAAACATGACTTGGCCACAGCATCTGAGGCTCAGACTAAAGCACTAAAACTATCTCTTAACAATTTTCCTGACTATACCTAGAGAGAGCAGCTTCCTTGCAAGACTCTTCCTTATTAGCAGTTTACCTTCAAAATAATTATAGGACATCATTTGAAATACTGTATTTTAAATAGAAAAAAAGTGTATATGAGTAGACTTATTAAACTGATATGTTTCAAAGGAACTTTTATAGGGAAAATGTGTTTCAATATGTTTTCTATATTTGAATATTTATCAAGTATAATTTTACTTAGAACATTTGTCTGAGTAATTCATTTGTTTTTGCTGGTAGATGCTTGGCTATTAAATATTAGCTAGTATTTGGTAATTGTGCAATAGTATTCAACTGGAAACTGTTGATGTGCTCTGGTATTAGTATTTGATAATATGAATGCTATGTTTACTTAAAATATGCAATATTTAATATGTTTCAAATGCATTTGTATCTCACTTTGTCATTTATAACCTATGTTATATGGCTATGACTTTAAAAAGGCCGATTTTATCAATCTCAAATTTAAATACTTGAATAAAAATATAAGGAAATGACGGAACTTGATATAACAAGAAACATCTTGCCATTGTCTCATATTGATTTGCTGTAACAACAGTAAGCAAATTTCAAGACTTTCAAGAAGTAGATGCATTTGTTTTATTTATTTATTTCCTGCCTTTCTTATTTTTATAAATAACTCAAGGTAGTGAACATTCCTAACATACTTCATTGCAGAAGGATAGCAATAAATAAAATACATACACATCAAAGCATCTTAAATATGACAGTAGACTCAGCTCAGAACTTAATTCTGCAAGCTAAATAAAGAATGTTAGAGACTGCCCTAAATATCACACAATATTTTGGTAAATTTTATATCATGACTACTGTATAGAAAGAAAATAATGAAAGATCCATTACCACAGTAAGACTGAAAGAAAAGAAATTTGATGGGAGACATGTCTTTGATTTATGTATATGCATAGTTTAATCTGAATGCTTGACTCCCTTTAATTTAATTGTTCTGACAAGTTGTTTAAAGGTGACATGAAATAAAAGCAGCCAGAAAGGAAGAACAGAATAAAAGCTTACGAAACCGAAAACCAAGACATTTGTCTGATGAAATACAAGATTTCATTTCTTTTTAAAAAGATAACATTGATAAATTGAAAAATTCAACAGAAATATTAAAATTAGGCTAAAGGTTGAATATCAAAGGGATAGTAAATGGAGAGAAATACAGAAATGATCATTGGGGGAAAATGCTGCTTCAACTTTCTGCACCAATTTGGAAACAAAACTCTTTTTATTTTGGCTTAAATCCAGCGGAATCTCACCAAAAGATGGTTTTAATAGTGCAGGAAAGCATCTAACTGATGTTTTTTGTGTTAAACAGCATATCCTGATATGTTACTCATTTGGTTTTAATTCATTCTACAGCATGTGGTTACAGGCTCAGCTTCTTTTTCATTCCTGCTTATTTTTTAGCTGCTTTCAGTTATTTCCTCTTTTTCACTTCAGCTTGTGAATTTCAAGGTCAGGCTGAAGTCAAATGTTGCCATTTTAGTGATGAAATGCAAGCAGATGTGGCTGGTTTGCATGACATTTTCCACACTCTTCCAGTTGAGTTCTTTGCTGTGTGGGGTGGAAACCGAACTTGCATTTGCAAGATCTGCATTTTTAATTTTGTATTTCAAATGGTTGAACAAGGAAATTAACGTGATGTTAAAGAACATTTTGTTGATTGGTTTACTTAATAAAAGAGAAAGCTAACCCCAAACAAAATATCCTACCTTTCATTTTTGTAACCACATGGCCTATTAGAGATAAAGAAGGCTTTATTTTCAGTTTGTAATAGATGACATTCATTTTGCCTAGTAGTTTTTCTGCATTTCCTCAAACCCATAAATTTCCTATAAGTGGCAAATGATTGTCCAAAGATTCTGAAGCACAAAAAGCAACTGAGAAATGATTTAATTATAATGGCAACAAATGCTTATTTTCTAAACTTTCTACAAAATTAACTTGAATTTTAATTTAATTTCCTCAGGATAACATTCCTCCCAAATATTTATTGATAACTAAGTTTGTGAATAGGAAACCTGGCCACAATTATCTTACAGAATTCTTCAAAAATTACATTGATGTAAGGTGAATTACTGTTGATAGATTAGTCATTTTAATTTCATTGATTTCATGATGTTATGTTGATTTCATGATGTTACATTGATTTTATGATGTTATTTTATTGATATAAAATATTGATTTTATGGTGTTATTTTAAAGTTATTACTTTTATTTGTAGAATAATAAATCCTTATGGTTGAAACAGACCATCAGTTTACACCATTTAGAATGCTGGCTGGGGAATTTTAGGAGTTGAAGTTTAGACAACCTTTTTTTTAATTGCATTTCAGAAAGGATATTAAAAACTTTACTTACAATTACTTTGTTTTTTAGTTTAAGAGATGCATTTTAAAAACACACATGGAAAATGATTTAGCATGTGAAATTAGCTGAATTCAATGTAACTTACTCCCAGCTAGTATTGTAGAGGACTACAACTTCTGAGAGCCCTTGGGTTTGTGTGTCTCTGTGTTAATTCTACTTCTAACCCTAAAGCTAATTTCACTGAAAGACTTCTGAGTAGCTCAGCCTAAGATTGTAATGTAGCATTCTCAAAGCTATAAAGTATTCTTATATTAAGATTATACTAGGAAAGAACCTGGGGAAAAAACAATATCTTACTTATACCTGGAATCTATTTATTCAAACAGAAATAGAACCAAATATTATTCCAAATGGAATAGCCAAGACTTACATCTACTCTCTTGTGGATCAGTCAAGTGCTTGATTTACATATAGTTTAAGATGTATAGACAATTATCTCTTTTAAGTTCCTTTAATTAGCAAATTAACTTTACAATATTCATCTATGTACATTAAAATATAGAGTAACAAGGAGCAGTGTTAAATTTGCATGTAATTGAAATGTTCTTATTAAACATTTCCATAAAGAATTTACAATTAAAATACTGGAAAAACTAAGAAAAAAGGATTATTTGGGTTCATATCAAGAAATGTTTTCATAATCTGACTTAATGTTCATTTAGTATATATTGATACTGGCTATGTTTTAGTCAGTTTTTGTTCTCAGATAAAAATGTTGCATATTTAGCATATGTTTATATAAACAAAGTAGAAAAAAATGATTAAAACCCAACACATTCTAAAAAAATTATTATTAAAGGAAAGATAATTTTAATAGTAGTATATTTATTTATATTACCAAAAAACTAACATTTTACAAAATGGATAGCTATTTCTAAAGCTGACACAAAACAGATTGCATAACTGGTGTGTGAATATATACACAAAATGTACTTATATTTAATAAAGGGGAAAGATGTAAACATGTTTCAATACCACTTCACAAATGGCATTGGAATTCAGATTTGGTTATATATTTTATAATTGTACATTAAATGTTGCCAACTTCTGATGCAGAAAATGCAGACCAAAGATATATGCCATGAATCACTACAAAAGCTGAGAGGAAAGAGTAATGCTGGAGTAATATTGGAACATGTTAAAGAATTAAATTATACCCATGGTCAAAGAAACCAAATGTGTACATTTTAGACCATAGATAGTAGTGGGAAGAGAATTAGGAAGTTTGTTTTCCCACGATCAGGTAAATTTTATGTGAGACAATTCAGGTGCATGTTCTGTGGACATCATTGTCCAAGATGGAAGATAGGTGAATATGGATATGTGGTACCTGGTAGACCTAAAGGTGCTTTTTCAAGAGGCAACTGGACTTTGTTTTTTCTTGACAATGTTTTACTTCTGAAGTCCATTTCCTCTTGAAAAAGCCCTTTGGGACAATCATGACCTGGATGACTGGGAATCTCTATAAATATGTGGTGCCTGTTAAATTTTAATAATTTTAAAGGTGAAAAATAAATATATAATCTTGAGACAAGAATGTTTAAAGAATGATTACAAAATACATTTATCATTTCAATAACAGTTGAAATCAGATACTGCAAATCCGTTAATTGCCTGAGATAGTAAATATAAGCAGGTCACTCTGACATAACCACTGCAGCTGAATTGTTAGTCAGGTTTTCCTAGTTGCATAATAATTAGGAAACGGTTGCAGCACAGGGCTCCAAGAGGAATATGTGTAAACTCTGCCCTACTAGAAACAAGGAAGAAATTTCTGATCTCATCATCATAATGTTTTTCCCAAGAAAACGACATTGCTCAGAGATTTAGGATTAGGATTCATGTCCATTCAAAATGTCTTCCTACATTAGAACTAGGAAAGATTTATGTTTGGCATTGTACAGAAGAGTGGGCATTTCCAATCATTTTTCAGGAAAGAAAAAGCAACAATTTTATACACAGGAATGAGAAATGTTAACCATCAAACCTGGAGGCAGCAGGTTGGTTCAGACAATAATAAACAGGATGTAGAGTGTGCACACAGCATTATCCTCCCCCCTAACTCAAGAGGACTGGTTAAGGGACTGCCTGCATTTCCTTCCTAGAAGGTGTCAGTTCACTCTTTACCAGCTCTTGTAAAGTTGGAGTTCCTTTGGAATGTTGTCCACCTATTTTCTACCATGGATGTCTCAAAACAAGTTGTTGTTGTTGTTAGTTGCGACCCTATCACAACCCCATGGACAATGTTCCTCCAGGCTTTCCTGCCCCCTACCATCCTCTGGAGTTCATTTAATCTCACTTGAGCCGCCCTGGGTCCTCCCGGAGAAGGGCGGGGTATAAATTCGAAAAATAAAATAAAATAAATAAACATCTACTGCTTTGGTGACTACATCTAGCCACCTCATTCTCTGCCATCTTTTGCCTTCCATCTCTCCCAGAATTAGACTCTTCTCCAGTGAGTCCTCCCATCTCATTAGGTGGTCAAAGTACTTGAATTTCATCTTCAGTATCTGGCCTTCTAAAGAGCAGTTAGGGTTGATCTCCTTTAGGACTGACCGGTTTGATTGCCTTGCAGTCCAAGGGCCTCACAGCAGCCTTCTCCAGCACCATAGTTCAAAGGCCTCAATTCTTTAGTGCTCAGCCTTTCTTATAGTCCAACTTTCAGTCATACATTACACATGGGAAAACCATAGCATTGACTATATGTCAAAATAAGTAGAGAAATTGGGATTTCCATTATTACATTTCAATACAAGTAGAGAAATGCAATAATGGAAATTCCAGTTTGTGAATGATTTATTGTAAGTCAGCATGTGTGAATGGGTACAATGCTGTTGTGAAGGCTGTTGCTACTTCACTGCCATTTCCCCGCTCCTTATGTACTGTTTGTCATTAATACATTTATATAGCTGTAGCCATTTAAATTGTGGGTTTTATACAAACAACCAGAATTATTATATAATATCCATTTTTTAAAGTGCTTCCACTATTAATTATTGTATGATGGGTCCATATAAGTAAAAGCACACACACAGGGTATGCACTCCAGAAACATAGAGAAATCCCTTTATTTGGAAGGAGGGTATGGTTGTCATGTAAAACTAGAACGCAAGAAAATAACATAATGCAATATTTGTATACAACTCTCTGGTCTGAAACCTTAAGAAAAGGAAGGCAGATTCTATATGCCATTCTATGACAGACTACATGTTAATTGCTAATACTTACTGACCAGTTACAGACTGTCAAGCTGTAGAAGAACCTTTCAGTCAACTCTGATGTAGTGAGAATGGCTGTGAGGGCCAGAATTAACAAAGTGTGCAATAGAAGTGAGAAGCCTTGAAAGTCTGTCAACTCTTGGACAAGGTTGCACCAGCAGTAGCTGGCCCTAAAGCTCCACTATGGTATATCTCAACCAATAAAGCACAAGAGCTTTCCCATGCTCTCATTAACATGTATCCTAGGGATATAAGGCAAATGTATATGTTGTACTGTACTTGTTCTCTCTTATGGATTGATATTAGTCATTTGACTTTTCTAAGGTTTGGATGAAAAGTTACAGGACACCTTGCCCCCCTCCCCCCAGTAGACTTGGCCTCTTAAGGGGCCAAGACCACAAGGCTGGATGTGGTCTCTTCTATGGTTGCAAGAAAATAACATGTGATTTCTCATGTGGCTATCCCAAAGATTTTTCTCATTGTGGACTGGGCTGGGTTATCTGGCCAGTAGCTGGATTGCCTGAAGTGTGAAAGATGGATTGAGATGAACTTTGGAGTGGAATTGCGTCTCCATAATAGTTACAACTCAAATCTCTCTATCAGGCTCTGTTTTAGACCCAATTCTCGTTCCCTTGCCTCTTTCCCTTTTCTTAGCATCATTCTTTATGCTTTGGTCCAGGCTGATTTCTATAAACAGAACATTAACATTGATTATGGAATGTAGTTAAAAGTGTAAAAATGTTGGATTTTAAAAAAAAATTAATTTTGGAAAATACATTTCTGATGTATGATAGAAAGGCATTTTTAGCAGTATAGTTGTCATTTTTATTTTTCTGATTCTTAAGCGATGGACACCCCCTGACCTGCCCATAGATAGGATTTGATAGTAGCATAATTTGACTTTCTTTCTGGATACCTCAGAATTGTCTGCATATTTTCTTGTTCTTTTAGATTTATTCTTTTACAAACTGATAGAAATATAACCCATTGGAATATTTTTAAGATATATATTACTTTAAAAACTGCAAATTAATTAGGCTTCATGGAGACATTATAACAGATTCCACATGATTTTAATTAGACTACAATCCTGGAAAAGTCCAGTGAGTTCTTTTGGATATAAAGGATTGTGCTGTTAGGATCTGTTTTCTATTTTCCAAAATTACAAAATTTTAATGCTTCTTTGTTAATAATAAACCCTTATTAGCAAATAATATACTAGCCACTTTCTGGCAGTTCTTCAAAAATTCCATTTTGATTCAAGATGTTCATTCTTATAATGAGAAATGGAAAAGCACAATGTAGAAAAAAATAGGTAGCTACTCTCGGCTTCCAAAAATATATATCAGTGGCCAAGAAGTTCTCATTTAAGTCACTTAGATACTTAAACCTGACACTTGAAGAATGTAGATCTCTAAGGAATATTCTTTAATTTTACAATTTGCTTGGATAGCCCCATTAAATACAGTAGATTTTGGTATTTTTTCCTGTATTGTGCCATGCATTTGTGGCACAACAAACTCATCAGGACAGGATCCATTTGCATCAGACGAAGTTCACTCTTTTGAAGATAGCAAAGTTCACATTCTGGACAGAGAGAACTAATGGTTTGAAAGTGGAATCAAAGAGAGGATGTTAAAACTTAACAGCCGTCCCTCAACTGTGGGGAAGGCATACAAAACTATATATCTCCTCTTTACAATGCAACCCTTTCAGCAGTCCCAAGAAGGTTCCACAGCCATTTGCACTCTGATTCAGGTGGTTCTAAGGATACAGATAAACCCCCCAGTAGCCTCAAGGACTCACACAGAGCTAATGACCAGATGACTACAAAGAATATAAATCCTTTCTTTCCTTATCAGTCAGTTAGAACTGTAGAAGCTTCTTGGATGAGAAGTGAAACATTTAAAACAACAACAACCCATTAAGTCCAGTTGCCATTTGGAAAATGCACCTTTGGTCTTCTATAGAATGCTTGCTAAAATGGATAAATAGTTTGTAAAAATGTGGAGATGGAAGAACAATGCATCCTTTAAAGACTGTAGGATTTCTGGATCCAGTCAGACAAGTAGGTACTGACCAATCAACCATATATCATGGTAGCAGATAAGGAGCAGAAGACAGTGGTGGTGATAGATGTAGTGGTGGCAAGTGTCAGCAACATCAGGAAAAAAGAGTATGAGAAATTGGAGAAAGGTTGGTGCCTGAAGAAGGAACTAGAGAGGATATAGAAAGTAAAGGCCAAATTGGTCCCATTGGTGGTAGGGGCACTTGGGATTGTGACTCTTAAATTGGGGGATTCCAACAGATTCCAGGAACAGCATCAGAACTTTCCATCCAGAACAATGCAGTGCTAAGAACAATTGGAATATTGTGCAGAACCCTCAAACTTTAAGGCTTCTGGAAGACCCAAGATTAAAAAAGACACACACTACCCACAGAGGTGAGAAAGATTTTTTTTCTTTAAGTACAGTACAATACATTTCTCAAGCACTTTGGGCTTTTAGTATGGAATAAACCGATCCCTGGTATTTTCCCCACAAAGCGGCTTTTCTGTGCACTTTAAAACATATTTTGATACATGCATATATGTGTGCTGGTATGTAAAATAGTTCTCTTTTGTATGTAAAATAGATCTCTTTCTTTTTTCTATCTGTAATGACTAACTGACAATTTACAAAATTTAAATGTATGAGAAAAGGTTTTCCCATCAGTAGGATTCCCTCCCCTCTCAAGGCATTCTGTGTATTAAAATGTGAACTGGCAGTTTTCTGTCAAACTTTTGTAAGTTCCATTGTTTATTGATTTGATTATTACAGATTGATTGCCACATACATAACTTCCACATCTAATTCCATAACTCCACACTAACAGCAGCTTTTTAGCAGATGGTGTATGCATTCAGCAGATATTCATCAAGGACTGGAAAAATAAAAAAAACCCACAAGGTATATTCATGTGTGAATCACTGTTATGCACATATATTAAAATCATAGGCATATAAGAACCAAGTCCTATATAAATTTGGCCAATTATTTGAAGATTATGGCTATTCAACTTCTTTTGAAATGCTTACTATTAATGCTAAATTAATATATTTAACCTTACATATTGACTTAATATTAGACCAGGTTTATTAAAAGTATTAAGTACTTATAGTCTCAGTTTGTTCTTATATAAGTTGGCAAAGATTTTTAAACAATTTTTTCCCAAGAATAAATAATTAAAGTAAAATCACATAGCCCAAAGGTAAAACAGATAGGGCAATTTATTTATTTATTTATTTGAATTAATTAGCCACCCAACTCCAAGGATTCCTTAAAAGTTTGAAAGAATTTGTTGAAAGTTGAACGTTTCCTGAGAATAAGCCATATATTTTATTATCTCTGCTTATAATAACATACCAACTTATGGTAGACTGTGATTTATCTACATTAAGAATAAGAATTATGGAACCATAGGTTAGTTTGTTATTGTAAAGCATAAAGTAAAAACTGTTGAAAAGATATGTGTTGAAATGAATAAAGGAGGAAATCTCCATGCCCAATAAAAATGGGAGAATTAATTTAGTGCTGCCTCAGGTGAATCTGATTTATAACGTTTTTTAAGGTCCCAGAAGTAACCATACTGTTTGCCATTGGCTTGGTAATCCTTTATAAAATGGCTATTTATTCTGACCATGAGGAAAAAAATTAGCAAATAAAGGAATATAGGGTGAATATCCATAGTTCTAGAGGCAAAATGCAGATGCTTCTTCGTTCAGTCAAAATTTCTTCTCACTGTCAAGTAAAATTTTGCAGATTCTTGCTAAAGCAAAGTACAATGTAGAAAAACACCTTTCTTCTGAAGGTGCATTAGAGCAAGTTATTTCTTTTGCTTCTTTCCTGATGTCATGAAACTCCTGGATTTATGCCTCAAAACATACTTCAAGTTCAATGGGAAAATCTATTAGCAAGTGCAAGGCACCCTGACGGGATCATCCATATCAGGCCTAATAGCAGAAGCAGTCATGCAACAACTTGAATCCATTGTTCTACCCACCATCCAACCAAAATTCTAGACATGCTACATTGATAATACCTTCATCATCATCATCATCATCATCAAATGCTCCAAATTGAAGAAACACATCACCAAGAAACACAAACAGTAGTATATTCCCTGGAATCAAATTCATACACAAAGTGGAAACAGACAACAGACTCCCCATTCCTCAATGTTGACCAAAGAAGACTACCTCAAACCTACACACATGGACCAGATCCTCAGCTTTGCAAGCAACCACCCCACCACACACAAAAGAAGGTGTGTCCAGATCCTGTTCAGAAGGACCAGGACACACTGCAGCACCACCACACTAAGAAAAGCAGAAGAGAATTGGCTGCCCAATATCCTTCTCTGCAACAGCTATTCAAAAACCTCATATTCCAACACACAACACTCAAACCACACCATACAGCCAACCACCATGCAAAAGCTAACCCTACCGTACACAAAAGGGGTGTCAGAAGTGACAGCCAGAATTCTTCAGGAATTCTAGGAATAGCAATATCAAACATTGGCTGGCAGTCAAACACCACAATCCCAAATTCTTAATCTTTACCCACACTGACACCTAACAGCACCAGTTTGAGTTGAACAACACAAAAAACATCAGCCATGCTACCACCCAATTTGCGCATGAGTTTATTGAAGCCTGGCATTTCACAAGCAATTTCAACAATAGACATTTTGACCTACAACCAGCCTACAAACTTCTAAGACTCCAAATCAACCACACAGCCAACCAGTGAGAGCACTGACTCTCAAACAACTCACAACCCCACCACCAGCAGTTCACTTCCCAATGACCCTGACCTGATGTAATCTCCTTATCACAAGACCCATCACAAGACTCATCACAAGAACCTGACTTGACTGAAGCCCTAATAAACAGAAGAACACTGACACTGACATTCCCTAAATGCCACTGTTACCTAACTTGGTAATGAAATGTTCAGAAACCAACCCACAAGCTTGGAGAATGAAACTTCACCATCATCCTACATCCTAATAGTAGCCTCAGGTAGTTGCTACTATTGCAAATGTCTACTATGCAATAATAAAATATAGTTTGGATTGGATCTAGTTTTTCTTATATTTTGAGTAAAGCTACTAAAACAGAGGAATTTAATTTGATGATTGATACCTGAAAGCATACTCCTTTTCAGAAGATATTCAAAATATATCAGTGGCTGGTAATAACGTTAGAATTAAGAATATAATAGAGACAATTCCATATGAAAGTGAAATCTCTGTATGATCTCCCTCTCTCTCTTACACACACTATCTGTGTAAATACTCCTGGAGCCAAAAGAAACAATGTGAATATTGGGTGATGATTACATTTCTTAAAGTGTTTCTTTTCATAAGGTAGCATAAAGAAGAACAATCCATCTTGAGGCATCTTGAAACTATTTTTGAAGTGCACAGTTAAGAGTTCATTACACAAGATGAGATCATCATTAATTTAGATGACGACTTTAAAAGGGGTCTGGATTAATTCATGGAAGTCAATTCATGGAAGTTAAAAGTGATTAGTTGTGAAGTCTCATTGTTACATCCAGGTTGGGGATAGTGCGTGCCATTGTGAGAACCAAATGCTATACTACATTAGACTTTGGCCTAATGTAAAAGG
>JAPKID020000491.1:0-17902 GCA_026931265.2 Tropidonophis doriae | reverse complement strand
GAAGGCCACAGGCAGCCAGTGCAGCTCGCGCAGGAGAGGTGTTACGTGGGAGTGCCTAGGCGCCCCCATAATGACCCACGCGGCTGCATTCTGAACCAACTGCAGCCTCCGGATGCATCTGATAATATGTGAAAAAAGAGGAAAATATGGATGTATATTCATATCCCCCTGAAATCTGCTATTAGCACCAAATGAAAATCCTTGTAAATTTAGGTTTGTATACTGAAGTTTGTTGGTAGCAATCAACACTATAGAATTAAATTTTAATCAATATGCAATAGTAAATAAAAAAATATATACATAATTCTAAACATCATCATGCATTAGCATTTAAATAAAAGGATATAAATCAAATAAATATATAAATAAGTTTTCATTCTTTCTCACATTTAGAATGTACTGGATAAGGTTGCAACAAGATTTATAGCATGTTTCAGTCTTTTCTGTAATATGATAAAATGTTATATTAAGATCTCCATGTTTGGCATGTTCAAAATGGTTCAAAATGGATATTCTCTGCAATCTCTCTCCAATTCATTCAAGAAGCGTTTTTCATTTACATAATAAGACATTAATTAGGTAATTTAATTAATAATTAATTAGGTACTTAGATGCTTTAAATTCTTCAGTACAGCCATTTTTACTAAAGTTCTCTGTCACTGACAATTGAAAACCATGACACTGTGAAGTGTCAAATGTGACTTATTATATGATGCTCTTTGTGAAAACAATTTCAAACATCTGAATCAATTCTGAGATACCTTGACTATATGGGGCGTGTGTGTGTGTTTGTGTGTTTATACACACATACACACACATATATCAACAAACATATTTAAGGTTTCGCCCTTTACCAGTACCTCTCAAGGACAAGCTAGCAATCATTGACTCTAAAAATTGCAGAACCATTTACTACCCTGGAGGGATTATACACTGTACCCTTTGAAGGCATGTGAAACAGAGTTATATGAGACCTCATGTTAAAATGCTATTTAATATATTCTGGTATAAATTCTAGCTTAATGCAAACTTGGTCTGTAGATACATTAAGTTCTTCAGAATCTGACTGTTGGTCTTTGACTGTCTTTCAACATGCCTGCAAGGAAGAGAGTAAAGTTATCTTCAGCATGCATATGGCAAGTAAGACAGAAAATTTGAAGTGTTCATTAAAGGTCACACATGAGACGTCTGTGATGGAATGAATCTTTTAATTATCAAAGTTGGTTCTTTAATTACATTCTTAACTAACTTTTTTCCACACCTTTATACATCAAATGTTGGCCTCTAATAATCCCTCTTCTTCTCCTTGTCAGAAAGGAGCTAAAAGGTCTTATAAATGAGACAATCCTAGTATGAGGCTATGCTGCTCTCTTACTAAAAAATCAGTTATCATTGTAAGCAACTGAGCAAATATTTTAAAACCATTAAAATGTTGGAGAATAGTTCTGGATTGTCAGTCCCCAGAACTAATACATCTTGCATTACTTATATAAACCAGTAGCATAGTCCATGTTGTGTTGAAGCATGAGCCTCCCCGCCCCCCCATAATAAAAGACCTGAAATCATCTTAAGGTGATTACAAGAATGAAATCTAATGTTTTTTAAAAAAAGAAATCTAGAAAAACAATGACAATCCTGTCTCATGCAGCATTAGACTCTTGTCCACTATGACCTTTGTTTCCCCCACCCAAATATTCATGCCATCTCCACTCTAACTTGAGTTTGTTATAAATTGGGCAACAGTATACACTTCCACAATTAGGACGAAATAGAAGCATGATGTAGATGCTAATGGAGGCAGAAAGGGAAAGATAAGGTTAGGTTCATTGCTCCAGCAGAATTTTCTGAAAAAATAATGTACTTGAAAATGTATTCTTATTTTTATGTGTTAAACACTGTACATTATTATGGCAGCTTGGAAGGGTTTCCAGTAGAAAAAATCACTACATTCAATAATAATAAAAGTAAATTGTATCAAGGATATGCTATTCAGCCTGTAGCTGATCCATGACAGGGTCACATATATTCAGAGTACTGCATTATTCTACTAATTGATTGTATTAGAAGTCTATAATATGTTTTCATACATCTTCCATTGATGTTTTGAATTCAGCATGCATAAAACATAACATTTTTGTACCTGATTTTTGAGTCAATAAACCTGTTAACATGATGCTTCCAAACTCAATAGGGTTATTTTAGCGTTTGCTAAATGCCAGGTCAATCTGTAATAAAGCCATCCTCATCTATGATTTAATCTCATGAGAAACCAATTTGGTGTATGTAATCAAGACCTGGCTAAATCTGGAGGGAGTGTTCCTCTCTTAGAAGTGTCCCATCTGGGTTTTGGGTGTGGCATAAGCTGAGACTCCATATTAGGGGTGGGAGGTGTCATTTAGGAGTCTCCTACAGCTTTCAGGGCAATGCTCCTCAAATTCCTGGATGTGAGATTCTGTTTTGGGGAAGTAAAAATGATTACACTGCAGCTTCAGTGGATACTGTGTGAAGCAGATTTACCTGGACCCTTCTTAGTTAGGATTGAGCCCTGGGCATGGGATAGTAACTATTGATTGCATTTTTGCATAATATATGGTGGGAGTGGACAGAGTGGGACATGTGACTTTACCTTTCTTGACCTCTTGGTGGTTTTTGATAGCATCAACCATGCTAGGCCTCTGGATAGGCTCCATTGATTGGGAGTGAGTGACATTGTACTTGCTGGTTTTCTTTCTTTTAACAAGGCAGATGTTGATTAGGAGTGAGACCCTTTTCTCAGCCTTTGCACTTTGTAATGTTCCATGGGGTTCAGTAGTTTGTCTTCTCCCTATTTAATGGCTACATTAAGCTGCTGGGTGAGATCATTTATAGCCATGTGGTGACATCAGTATGCTGATGATACACAATGTATATCTGGCCTGGCTGAATTAAGTAATGCTATTGTCATTGTGTCCCAATATCTCAACTCTGGAGGTTATATGAATTTGGCTGAAAATAGCAGGATACAGCCAAAGCATGACAAGACTAAGTGGCTCTGGGTTTGGGGGCTTTCTGAATCTGGAATTTTTACCATTGTTGGTAATAGATAGGATGACACTGCTCCAGGCACACCAAGCATGCAATTTCATAATCCTTCTAAATTTGGTGTCAGTTCTGATTAGGAGAGATTTTGCATAACTTTGTCTTATGTGCTAGTTGAGATTTTTTCTGAACCTGAATGCTCTACATGGCCTGGTCACTTCTAAAATGCACTGTACATGGGGGTGCCTTTGAAGCTTAGCTTCTGCAGAATGTAGCTGGATGGACAGTTAGGTGTCCCTAGTTTGGTGTATATCTGTGCAATATATAGAAGCAACAGACTTAATAAAACATTAAGTTAAAAATAGAAGAAAAAATACACAAGATAGTGGGAGAGATAACTATTATTTAACATCTACACTATCATATTGCCAGCTCACCACACTATCACAAAATGTTGTTGAGAAACCAAGTATGGAATGTTCTCTGAAAGACAGAGGAGGGAAATAGGGTGGTGGCCATCCCGGAAAAGTCACACTCCTTGAGTCCCACCAGATGTAGTTCCTTAACAGACAGAACTACATTGTACATCTCCTACTAGATCTAAGTATTTTTGAATATATCAAAATAAGTATCTTTTCTCAATTTCTGAAGACAAGAAATATATTTCAACTTCTAGAAAACGGTGAAATCAGGTGGGCTACTACCATGTAATATCTGTTCAGCTATCTTCATATTTTAAAGGGGCAAATAGATCAAGCATATGTGGCATAACCACCAACAAACTGGATGTCCTCATGTGTATAGATGAGTGATTTCCAACCTTTTTTTGACCATGCCCCACCTAAGCATCTTTAAAATCATCCCCCCCCCCCACATATAATTCTTACTTTACTCAAAAAGTGAACTCTACTGATACGGAGGAAGCCTAAAAGGCCATTAGCTTGGTTTAAACAAGGTTTAAATTGTCCCCATTAAAACTCAAATTGCCTCCCTATGGGTCATGAGCTCCATGTTGGAAACCACTGGTATAGACACTTCCTAGGATTCCCTAGCCAGTATAACATTTTTAAGATGATTAGATAATCCAGATTAGTAAAATTGCTCTAGTAAGATGCAACTGTTCTAAATTAAACAATTATATCTAATGTTGCAGAGATACATATTGTTTAGCTCTGATTAATAGCAAGTCTCTATCTCTCTCTCTCTCCCTTTCTCCCTCTCTCCCTCCCCCTCTCCCTCCCCCAGTTTCTTCTACATGAATATTGTTCAAAGCAGACTGTAGAATCAGATTGAACTGATTATGAAATAGCATGAAAAGCCTTGCTAACTGGTGTCAGCCAATTATGTTTTGCATTACTTTCAAACAAATGGTAGACCAAGATTTTTGGAACAATGTGTCTTCCTGATGATTGATGGCATATAAAGATAGTGATAACCATTGACAGTAATAATCCCTCATTTGGTTCAAAAGCATATTCTTCCCTTAAAAATTACAGTCAAGTGTAACCAAATGTTTTTCATGCCCTCCCCTGAAATCCTGCTTTAGATTCATAATAATTTGCAAGATGCAGGTTTTGAATAAATAAATCTATATGTAATAAAGAAACCAATTGTGGTGAGCAAGTTCACCAAACAATTAGTTTAAAACATTAAATCAAATGCAAAAAATATTATGCTTCTCTCCCTTCAATTCCAGTGAGATTAGTTTATCCAGTGGAACCAGTGAGACTCCAAAAGTGCATTATTATCAATCAATCATAGTTAAAATCATGAAGGAATCATAATCTACCCTCAGTTTTAAATGGTGTGCATCAGGCTAAGATCCTCCCAAAACATATTTGAAATATATGGAAGTACAGCAATATATGGAAGTACAGCAATTTCCTCCTTGGTTGATGAAACAATGGCCAACAATCATTAAGCACTCAGTAGACCTGACCAAAGCTAAGGCTTCATTCTAAATTACTTTAGGTAATCCTCAATTTATGACCACAACTGAGCCCAAAATTTCTGTTGCCAAGTGAGACATTTGTTAAGTGAGTTTTAGCCCATTTTATCACCTTTCTTGTCACAGTTGTTAAGTGAATCATTGCAGTTGTTAAGTTAGAAGCACTGTTATTAAGTGAATCTGGCTACCCAATTGACTTTGCTTGTCAGCAGGTTGCAAAAGTTGAACACATGAACCTCGGACATCGCAACTGTCATAAATATGAACCATTTGCCATGCTTCCGAATTTTGATCACATGACCATAGGGATGCTTCAATGAACACAAGTGTGAAAAATTGTCTTAAGTCCCTTTTTTCAGTGTTGTTGTTTGAACAGTCAACAAATGAACTATTGTAAATTGAGGATTACCTGAATGTTCTACTTCTTACTCAGATGCCTTAAACTATTATTCATTGATATGTGGTTGTCAGTGTTAATGGTTGTTAATATTAGTGAGCAACGTGGAAATGATCAACCTGGGCAACCTTAAATTCTCATATTCCCATCCCCTCTTCTCTTCCCAGACTGGCAGGAGAAATGGGGGCAACCCATTTTAATTTTAAGTTAATTACCATATTTTATATTTATTTATTTTTATTTATTTATTTATTCATATTTATAACCCACACCCATCTCCACACAAAGAGACTCGGGGCGGCGCACAGGGAAATTAAAATAAATATAATAAATACCGATTCATTAAAATTAAATTAAGTGATACCCCCCCTGCGCTAAAACCAATGATTAAAACCCCTGATTAAGACTAAAAAACTACCAGAAGTATAATGTCAAGGAAGATCATGCTCATGCTAGGCTGGCTTGATGGAAAAAATACGTTTTTAAATGCTGGCGGAACAGGCGAAGATCCGAGATGACATGGATTTCGGGAGGTAGGTCGTTCCAGAAGGTTGGGCCCATCACAGAGAAGGCCCTTCCCCTGGGCGTCGCCAACCGGCATTGCCTGGTTGACGGCACCTGGAGCAGCCCCTCTCTGTGAGAGAGAATAGGTCGTAGGGACATATGGGGCAGCAGCCAGTCTCGAAGATAGCTAGGCCCTGTGCCATGGGCCTAGCAATCTAGATGGATAATACAGCATAATAATGCAATCTAGATGGATAATACAGCCAGCAATGCCTAAATATGACTGGTGTTTTGAGATACTGGACTTCCAGTAGCTAAAACTGTCAGCAGGAAGCAGAAAAGAAGCCACATTTCTTAGAATAAAAGCTTCCAAATACCAATCTTCAAAGATTTCCCACTGTGCTATCTCAGTCAATGAAGTTCCAGGAGTGATTATTTTTTCTTATTACATCCTAAGTAGGGTGCTATTGACCAAGTAACATCTTTGAAAGATTACCAAGCTGAGGATGTTGAATATTCCCGGGTCTTAGAAGGAAGGAAAACAACTCCGGCTTCCATCTTTCACGCTTGCAATGGGTTCAGATTTTCTTCTAAATTGGCATTCTTAAGATCAGGAATATCATCTTAGAGAAACTAAAATTATAATGTGAATTTGTCACATCTTATTCTTCAACAATCAGAATGTTTCCAATGTTTTGAGATAATTGTTTTGTAAGGAAAAAAAAATACACACCTTGTGAAAAGAATAGACAAAACTGTATTCGGAAAAAGACGTTGGAGGGTGAAGTGCTGTGTGTTTGCATACAATGGCATCTGCAGGAGGAATCAGAGCAGCTTGACTTAACATTCATCCCTTTGAATATGTGTTGTGACACTGAATGCAGTTCCATGTTAGAAATTCTGTTTATATACAGCAACACAGAGCTAACAAAGACTATAGTCACTATGTGCTTTACTGCTGAACTGTTTAACTGCAACAGGAAACAGGAAACTGTACTTAGAGCAAAAAAACATAGACTATAATATATACCATACCATATATACCATAGATCCAAACTTGTAAACACTGCCATCTATTGGCTGAATATTACTGTAGTTGTTGCATTAATATATATCCCAACATTGAATTCCAACAAAAATGTATGGAGTTTGTAGCAAAATGATATATTTGTTATTTTGGCAGAAAGAATAGGAAGCTGCAAATACCCACATGTGCACGGGAGCATGCCTGAGACTGTGACTCTGACTGAGCAGTGATTAGTGGATTATTTTTATAATAATTGAGGAATTTAGAAATTTATTTACAGCAATACAATATAGAGATGGACAAAGCCTACCACTTAACTGTCTACCACAGGGGTGTCAAACTCATGACATCATGTTGTCATCACATGACATAGTGCAACTTTTTCCCCTTCACTAAAACGGGTGAGTGTGGCCACCACATGATGCATCCAGGCTGCGGGCCATGAGTTTGACACCCCTGATCTACAATCTATCAGGAGAAAAATTAAACAGCATGTGCTTTATGTATTTATACCTGGAAGCAAAAAGCATTAGCAGTCTTTTAGACAATAAGCAAATTTCCAGCTGGAAAAGAAACCAATAATTTCAGAAGTTTGACTGAAACTATAGTTTATTGATATATACTTGTTCTGACTCCCTTTTGACACAAGACCAATGACTAGACTGGCTGCTATTTGGCAGCTTGCCTGAACTAACCTTGACTAGAAGATAACACGATCCAAACTCTCCAACTCTGAAAAACTCTCTGACTCTGAAATAACCTCTCTGCGTTGTTTCCTACAAACCTTTCGATGTACTGAGGATTTCTTTTAAAGCCTGTTGGGAGTGGTCAGTCAATTAGGCAGCTGCTACTGATATCTCCGATTGCATTGTTCTGCTAATTGTCATTGCCTCCTCTCAATCCTTCTTAACCTGACATCAGGAACAAACTGGGATTCCTCCTCCCCACTACACCAAGCCCCAGGTGCCTCCTGATGCATAGCCAGAATCTTTGCTCTATCACTCTCGGCCTCCTCTTCTAGAGCAGACTCATAGGGCTCCTCGCTAGAGGAATCCATCAGCAGCTCATCCTGAGCTGGCTGGGCCACAACAGTTTGCCATCAAGGGACTAGATTCATTATTGTCTCCAGTGACTAGAGGAAACTGGTCTTACTTATATGCTTCTGATAGGAATGTCAGTGCAAACCCTGTAGCCAATATATCACTTTGTTCCCTGCAGAACCATTATCTAATTGGGAAATTGTCCACCTCACCCAATTCAAACGCTATGTCCTTGGACCAGCTTTCTCTACCAGCCCTCCCTAGTTGTGCTCAATGTGAAGAGCTTCATCTCTGAACTATATTGAGAAATAATAAATTAAATGTCATTTAATTTCAGTAGAAGAACTTACTTGGAGTGAAAATGCCCGTAGAGCTGGAATGGGAATTAAAGCAGCCATGAAGAATGCAGTAACATTGCTAATAGATGTAAGGGCCACACTTGCACCTGTGCGTTTCAGACATTCCCCTGTTCTATCCTGAAACATATAGACATAAATGAAATTAATTTGCAATTACATAGTACATAATCTATAAAATTACAATGCAATAGAGAAATAGATATCGAACAGAATTTACAGGCTTCTCTGTAGATGCTGGGTGGTTCAAAGCTAATAAAAACAGTCCGTTCCCAAACTTCCAGTTTGCCTGTGCTTTGGAGGCTTCAGGAAAGCTCCTAGGACTTCCGGGGAGGGGCTGTTTTCACCTTCCCCAAGCTCCTATAAAGCCTCTGGAGCCTGGGGAGGGGAGGGCAAAAAAAGCATGGCAAAAATGGCGGGGAGCACTGGTTGTGTGTGCTTGCACGCTCTGGTCATGCACATAACTTTATGGGTATGGCACGTCCATACACGACACCCCCTGCCCTCCCCTTGCTTTTGGCACACGAGCTACAAAAAGTTCACCATCACTGCACTATAGAATAAAAATGGAAAGCAAAATGGAAAGTTAATACAAACAAACAATTTTCTTCTTAATTTCCAAAACAGACTATAGAAGGAATAGCCTGATTTCAGAATGCAAAATAAAATATCAGTTCTCAAACCCCCCCAAATATTTCTAGATTCTTCTGCCAAGGGAGATTAGTATAGATCTATTTCAAGCTATTTAGTTCTCATCAGCTAGCCATACCCTTACTGGGATTTGAACTGGGGCTGTATTACGTTAGGCAGATGTTTTAGCCACTAAGCCACCAGGTTTTCCTTCTGATGCAGTTCTGCTCCTTCCCTTAATTGGGGCTTACAAGGGTATTGTGACACAAATATAGCTCTGCTGATAATGCCAATTAAGTTACTGGTTTGTGAAAACCATTTGACAGTCTATGGTCATTTATACTGCTATTAATTTACTCGGCATAGTTCTAAAATAAAGAAACTGGAGCAACATAGGAAATGATTTATGTTGTCAGCTGCTAATTGAAAAACTAAAGTATAGATTTAGTGTGTTTGCTGAATGCTTAATGCAAAGTAAGGTAAGAAATATTTGAATTTACCTCAAATGGAATTCTCTTATTCTGCCCAGTTTCACTAAATGCATGTGCCAAAAGAAAGACATCATCTACCCCAACTCCAAGAGCAAGAAAGGGTAAAACCTGCATAAAAGGAGACAGTCAACAACTATTTTATAACCAAAGAACAAGTTAATGAAATAGGACGAGGAAGTGCAATATTACACTTCATTTAAGGCATAAGCAGAAATCTTGAGGCATTGAAGAGATCAAGAATCTTTATGCACATAATTATTTACACCATTGAGTGTTTCTCTTCAGATTCTGATCTCCATCATATTGTTAGGCCCAGTAGAAAGTAACAGTCTTTATGTGAATTCATGAGAACCAACAGCTATTTTTACAATCCAGCTAAATGAGCTGCTTCCTTTGAGCAACTAATATTGGAGGATGTGTATTGCAGTTATCTCTTTTTTCCTTCATTTTAGTTTGCTGTTGTCAGAAATCAAAGGCTTTATTTTAGCAGCTTGGGAACAAACTTTGTTTGCCATCTAATTGCATAAAGGCAAAAATTCAACATGTATCAAATAACAGCAAATATCTCCTTTGTAGTTAAAAGGATGAAATAACTGTCCATTTGATCAATGGCTGCAGCAAAATTTCACAAACTGACCACAAGCTGTGTTACGACCGAGTTGCTAGAATTATTCCAGGAAACTTTACCAGAGGTTTGGATTTGAATGTAGCAAAAAAATACTGAAACCTTCATATTGAGAAGATTTTGGGAAATTAGCGGGATTAAGATATTATTGAAGTTTAAAATCCAAACAGACAGGCATCTTGTTCATAACATGCCTGATGTATAGGAGTTATTGAAAAGAAAGAAGTCAGGTTCATTGATGTTGCTATTCCAGATAATGCTGGGATTGAGGAAAAACATTTGGAAAAAAATTCAAAATACCAGGACTTGCAAATTGCAGTTGAATCTTATGGAAAAAGAAATCTGTTGTTATACCAATTGTGATTGGAGCCATCACAGTGATACCAAAAGCACTTGCTCAGTGTCTGGAAATATTCAATTTATCAGTCCTGAACACGCTATTTTTACAACAACAAGAAAAGAATCCTCTACCCATTCGACTTAATGCTACCTACATTCTTAGACATTATCTTAATAATCCGTAGGTCCTTGGTTAGGAATTTAATTATTAAGCTTGTTATTAATCTAATAGTCTCAGACTATGAATCTGTCTATTTCCCATACATTATAATAATTTCCTGGAAAGAATATTTTAGCCAATTGTGTCACGGTATGCATTTTCACAACACATATGTTTGCACACCTTGCCTTTGGAAACAAGGTTTATTCAAGGACAATTTGAATTTCCAGGGTCACTGAAAATTTCAGCGCAGGTCTCGGATATTCAGCCTTTCCCTCTTTACTCTGTAGTTAACGAGTTCCTTTCAAAAATTTCATTGCAAATTATAAAGCCCTTTTTGTCCACTGGTTTCCCCTGCCAAAACCTGCAATTTTGGTGTGTGTGTGTGTGTGTGTGAGAAATACAAATATACATCCCATAGAACCATATGCCATATTCAGAAGCCTTCTGGGCTTAAATAACCACAACTATGACTGGTTTCAGGTAAACATATTCATGAGTACACCCTCCCCTCAATAGGAGACCCCGCAGTGCATCGTCTTGCAATCGGGTTATTTTAATACCTGAGTTGTGGCAGCGTTAAAGGAAATCCCAATCAAGGAACACAATCCCAATCCAGCAGCTACCGAGAGAGCAACCAATAAGACTCCTGCCAGACCCACAGCACCCTGGGATTTAGCACAGTCCCACCTCAGCATGGTTAAGCAGGCGTAGGCAAGCTGTAAGCAGAACAAAAGAACATATTTTTTCCCTCCCTGAATGAGGCCTGACATCAGAGAAAGCCAGTTTTATGTTTCCTTTTCCTGTCCAAAATTTTCAACAACAAAATATAATTTTAATGGAACACAGATATTGGAAGGCACCGCTCAGCAGTGAGATACAGCAATGGTTTTGCTTGTCTGATCCTGTCATTAGGTTTGAATCCCACCTCCGCACATCTCAAACAGACATCCCTTTGGCTCTGTAACCATTTAAGAGGAAACCACAAAGAACAACCCCGTGGCCCCATCCCAAGCCAACTTTGTGCTTACGCTAATGAGCCACAGATCTTCCATGGATCGGAGACATAAGTGAGCAAGTGGCATAAAAATGCAGATTTTAAGGCTGTTAAAAACATTGTAAGGATGATTTGTATGATGGCTTAGCATAAAAGACTCATGTAGTGTTATATCATGAATTACAGATTTCTCCAGACTGGTCTCCTTTCCAGATCTGGATGGCATGAGCTTGAAGAAAACGGAGGAAGAATAAAATGAATATTAAACCTAATTTACCATTAATAGATAGCCGCTAGCAACTCGAATGACACTGACGTCAGAAAATGACTTTAGGATGTCCTCCAGAGTCGTTGTCGTAAAGGAAAGCACCTTCTGAGTAGAGTTTTGTGCAAGACTTTGATGAGCAACCTATGAAAACAAGACGGGAGTTGTAATTACAGAAAGGAAATCACCACAATATACAGGTAGTCCTCGACTTATAACAGTTCATTTAGTGACCGTTCAAAGTTACAACAGCACTGAAAAATCTGTCTTATGACCATTTTTCACACTTACGACCATTGCAGCATCCCCACGGTCCCATGATCAAAGTTCAGATGCTTGGCAATTGACTCATATTTATGACGGTTGCAGTGTCCCAGGATCATGTGATCCCATTTTGCGACCTTTAGGCAAGCAAAATCAATGGGGAATCCAGATTCACTTAACAACCATGTTACTAACTCAACAAATGCCATGACTCACTTCACAACTGTGGCAAGAAAAGTTGTAAAATGGGGCAAACTCACTTAAGAAATGTGTCACTTAGCAATATAAATGTTGGGCTCAATTGTGGTTGTAACTCGAGGACTACGTGTATTTCTGAAGCGGATTTCTACTGAGCACTAACTTTTTAGTTGTTGCCCTCACTTTATTATCTGTTGCTCTCCCTTCTCACTCTCACACAGACATTCTCATCTACAAACACCACAGTTGCATCCTTGACCTTTTGTTAATATAATTGCCATATACAATGCAGACTCGCAGCAGGCTGCTAAGATCAAATAAGAAGTTACACCTTGAAAAAGAGGAAAATGCCCATTTATTTAAAATAGTGAAACTGAAGAAGGCTCACAGCTCAGCAGGCCCCTCCTGCACCCTTTTCTGCATTCCATCCAGAAGCCTACAACTGATTTGTTGTTATACTCAATCTAAAAACAACAAATTCTTAAGAGTAACCCTCTCTTTTTCCATTGGCTGGACACTTCAAAGAGGTCACAAGCAGCTCAGCAAAGGTCAATGCCTGGGAAACAAAGGCCAGATAATGTCACATGACCTCACCAAGGGGACTGCAGCTGTGAACAGATTTTGTGGCGGGCTAATGTTTTCCAGACACCTTTGCTGAGAGGAAAGGAGGAAAAAAATGCTCACTTTTTCTCCTTAAGCTTTAGCAGCCCAGAGTCAGATCGGCCACTGAAGACAATGAATTTTAAAAGCCACGCATTCTAACAAAAACACATTTCTCTTTCATTTTACCAACAGAAGAACCTGCAATGTTTCCCCTTCAAATCTTGCTGCGGGTGGCAGTTTTTTAAATGTATTTTTTCTTCTTCTTCTTTTTTTTTCTTTAAAGTTCTTAATCAGTCAGTCCTAAGCACAATCTCCCAGAAATGTTGATATCTACTTGCCTCTTTTCTAGCCAGCATACTGGCTGGGAATGCGGGGGTTAAATTCCAACACATAGTAGTATCTCCAGTATCTAGCTTGGAGAGAAGACTGACTATAACGAAAGAGTATACCAATCCTAACAAGATTCACTACCTCAAGGGACATCCCTGAGGGACTGCAACAACAAGACCTAGTAGGGTTTATAATGAAAAAAACCGTTCTCCAATTAAACGTCTATTTTACCTCAACATACATCCTCTGCCATGCTTCCAGGATCGCAGCTGCCTTGTCCTCATTCCAGTTGATGTGCGAAACATAGTCGTAACCCTTGAAGTGCTCATACATTTGCTTTGGAGTCATTAGCTGAAACATGGTCTGTAAAGCCTGAGCACTGCAAGACAGAATTGGGGACTTAGAAAGGAGAAAGGGGCAAGCAAAAAAACTGTCCCCCTCAGTAATGGTTTCCTCTTACCTTTGCTAGCAGTTTGGAACAGGGAGTACGCTTGCACACTGCACTTCTGTGCATGTACAGAACCGTCTACACATGCGCAAGCATCTGTGATGACGTCTGGGTGGATGGGCGGAATCTCCCACTGCCGCTACTACCAGTTCACCTGAACCAGAGTGAACTGGCAGAATACTACCTCTGGTTCCCCTCCAAAAAATAAGCTGGCTTCACTGCACGGTGTCATCAAATGTATAATCTTTGCTTACTGAATGGGAATGATCTTTGATGGATTTTTATGAAGGGCTGTTCTTATGAGCAGCAGAAGGCCAGAGTGATTAATGGTTAAACTGAGCAGAAAGCCATTTTTTCAATATTTTTTTATAATTGCTCTGCACATTTTATTTGACTAAGAACCATTTATGGTGTTGTTTTAAAATGGAGGGGAAAATCTAACTTATAAACTGGGGGTTTCCAACTTTGGCAACTTTAAGATTTGTGGACTTCAACTCCTAGAATTCTCCAATTTCTGGGAGTTGAAGTCCACAGGTCTTAAAGTTGTCAAGGTCAGAGATTCACGTTATAAAACCTCTTATTTTCTTATATCTGAATAAAGCTGATCCTATCATAGAGAAATATAAGACTGATGTAGAGACATTGGAATATAGAAAGTTTATGAGCTATTACCCAGTTTCTCTATTAAAGGAATGATCTGATTCAATATTCTTATTTCCAATCTCTCTGTATAAATTAAATAAGGCGCCATTTACAAAGTGGCAGATCCTATAGAGCAAGGGTCACCAAACGTAACAACTGTAAGACTTGTGGACTTCAACTCCCAGAAACTGGAGAATTATGGGAGCTGAAGTCCACAAGTCTTAAAGTTGCCAAGTTTGAAGACCTCTGCTATAGAGGAGTCACATCTACCAAGGAGATGGTTTGGTTGGCAAACAATCTGAAGAAAATGGAAATCTTAAAGTGAACTTTTTTTTCCTTTGAAGCATAAAAAGTACACAAATTAACACAGTAAATGTGATCCTTCCTATGCAACAGGATCCAACAGAAGTTTCTATCACTGAATAGATTCTCATCTTTGGTCCAGAAGTGGGGGATGGGTGATCCTTTGTAATTGCATGTGATGGGACACAGGGGAGAGGTAACAAAGTCATCTCCATCCTATTCCAGAAACCAAAATCTCCAATGAATCAAATAATCATTAGTCACCAAAAGATAACCCTAGACTACATAGGTATCCTGGCCTCCTAATGTACAAGTGGAAAAAGAATAAAACTACTAGAGCTCAAATGGGAGATACAATTTGCTTAAAACTGTTGCTCTCTGATTTAAATCATATCCTGCATGTTCTTTTTTTCTTTGCATTATATGTATTTAGGAGATCTTTAGTTTTAATATTTTTACTGAACATTATCCCTACTATCTCATAAACAAAAATTCATTTTATATGTATAATACATAATATTCTCATTGAGAGTCAATTTGGTGTATTATTATTATCTTTCAGATGGTGACATTGTTTGATGGGTGGCATTTTTTCTTTCAAGAGTGGGCATTGGAATTTCATTTTAATGTGTGCCATTGTGTATGCTGAAAAATGACAATAAAGGTTGTCTTATCTAACTAAGGCATCAGGCTAAAAACTAGGAGACTATGAATTCTAATCCTGCCTTAGGCACAAAGCCAGCTGGATGACCTTTGGCCAGTCAGTTTGTCTCATAGGAAAAATGCCATGGCAAACTACATCTGAAAAATCTTGTCAAGAAAACTGCAGGGACTTGCCCAGGCAATCTCCAAGAACTGGATCTGATTGAATGGAAGAAAAAAAAAACCATCACATTACCAACAGTAAAGTTTTCAGTGAAAAGAAAACAATAGCTGGATTTACATTTCACATTGAGCCATGGTTTGTTTAAAGCAAGATCTATTGACCAAGAACAGTTGACTAGGTTCAAATATAGGTTCAAGTTATAAGTTATGACATAGGGAGACAAATGTCTAGGTTGACACAAGAGTCTAACCGAAGACCATCCAAACCATAGTGCAGCCTAGAGAATGTGCAGACCCAAATCAGGATGCCTCAGGCACGAATTACTGGATTAGGAGTGCTTACCTGACAAGTTTCCCAGTATCATTTTTAACAGTGCCACCAATAATCAGTTCTTCTTGCCAATGCATGTATTTTTTTGACAGCCCATAGCATCCACCACTTAAAGCAAGGGCGACATCAAGAGGCTGAAAATATTTTAAAAAATAAAAAAAGGTGTTACAGAATCAAAGACAGGAAAGTTCACATTTTTGGAGGATCACTGATACCACTTTGGATACCCCTGAAGGTAAGTGTTCTAATATGCATAAGCCCTGCAAATCCTGCTCTGGTTGCAAACTTTGAATGGGTTGGGGAGAGAGCAAGAATGTTCTTTATGGAAGTATTTTCATGCTACCAGGATTGATTCTGGCAGGTGTAGGCTTTCCTCTCAAGTTGGTAGCTGTACATTTTTATCTTTTTCCAGGGGGTTTTGCCTCTAAGAAAAGAGAAGTAGTTGCCTTAGGTAGTAGATTTTGGTTGTCAAGAAAAACTAGCAAAGGCTGATTTAGTCTGTTCTTGTACTTTTATTGCGAAGGATGCAGCATTTGAGCGATTTTCTGATTTGTGTGGCAAAACAACATGATTATTTGGGGTTACTGCAGTCTGTAGGAAAGGAAGCCATTTATTTTTCTATTTTAGGCAGCAAATAAACTTCAGCTGCTTGTGTTGTCTCTGGAAATCTTACTAAGTGACAACAACAACAAAAGCAGAGAATCAAGAGAGAAACAGGAAACTTCACTCCAGCAACACGGTAAAATCTTCACAAAAGTCACTCATATCCTGTCAACTTCCTCACTACCATTAAAGGTGCTTTGACTATAAAATTTGCACGAAGACAAACAATATATTTATTTTTAAAATTAAGTATAGCATAGTCTATTAAATATTACAACGAACAAAAAAGGCCTGTACTTCAATTTGAGTGTCTAATTTCTCATAATATAAATCTATATGGTAGAATAAATATTTGTTTTATTAAGGAAACATAGCTACTCTTCTTATATACACTAATTCTAGGTTGCTTACAACAACAACAATAGAATCATATCAAAAATAATTTTAGAAAATGAATTTTAAGAAACCAGCACTTGGTATCCTCAATACTTCAGCCTCCCTCAATCTCAATGTTTGGGGGAATTTCAAAAGCTAGAATAAAGGTCTTTAAATGACCTGGAATAAAATGCAAATATACCAATTTCAGATATTAGTATTTATATCCTGCAATAAAAAAGATGCTCTTTTTGAAAATTATAAAATTAACTATAAAAGTCTCCATTCTTTGAACTTAAGCATGAGGACCCAGATTGTTGGGGGCAATATGTTGACTCTAAACCGCTATGAAGCAATATATAAGTCTAGGTGCTGTTATTGCTATTTGTATACAGAACCTGATTGATAGCAATTTGTTCAGTCACATCTTTCATTTAACAATGATGCGTGTTTAGTGGCTTTGCAAATCTAACTGCATTAATATTCCAATATCCCTTTCTCTGCAGTATAAAACTTAGAATATAAAACTATATTGAAGTTCATTTCAAAGCCATTGTTTGTTCTTAAATTCTTGAAACTTGTTTGTTAAATTAGGAATAAGTAGCTGTCTTGGTCTGGAGTAAACCATACAAATGGTCATGCTTTCATTATTATTGCCTTATTTTCTTTTGTTAGCAGAACAATTCAACTCGGTGTGACCAACCATCATTTTACGAATTCTGAACTTAAGGCTCTATCTTGCATCTTGCTCAAATACTGCTATCCTGAAACTGCATCATATTGTTGACAATGATTTTAGGATTTGGAATTACACTCTGCTTTTTAATGTATTTTTTTCTCATTGGGCTGAAAAAAGAAGGATTAACTTACTTTGGTTGAATTTTTGTTGGGGGCAGTTATAGGACAGTTGGGATCGTCAGGGTTTAGGCAAGGTCGATCCATATATCCATGGCCAACCTCTGCTTTATTCAGCAACTCCTCCCAGGTATCTACTTGGGAGTTTATCTTTTTCAGCTCTTCTAAGAATTCCAAGGGGTCAAAGTTGGTCCACTGCACAGGGGGTTTTCCTCTGTCCCATGAAGAGAAAAAGGAAAAGGTTATCAAAAATTAGATTAGATTAGATTTATTAGATTTATATAACCGCCCCCTCTCCCCGAAGGGACTCGGGGCGGTGCACAGGATA
>JAPKID020000490.1:0-17915 GCA_026931265.2 Tropidonophis doriae | reverse complement strand
TCGGCAAGATCTCACTTGCCATCTTCGGGCTTTGGTTTGCGATTGCGATTGCGAAGGCGTGGCCCTTCTTTAAATCTTTAAATCTTTAAATTCTTTAAATCTAGAATTACTTACTGAACTCACAGGAGGCGTTGGTATAGGAAGCAACCCTCCACCAGGAATCAGGCTTGTCATTGTTGGAGCAGGAGCCAAGAGAGAGAGGGCTTTGGCTTCATCTGGGATTTTACCTGAAGAGCAAAATGGTTTTGTTATCAAAAGTAAGGCCACCTTTCAAATTTTACTCTTCTATTTACTATTTCCCTTCAACTTAAATATAGTAAAGAAAAAAAAAACTACAACAGCCTTTAAAAAAAAGCAAAACAACACACGTCTTCCTTTCCCCTACTCCACTAGGAACAATAAGTGAGCAAAACTACAATCTCATTACCGGATTTTTACTTTAAAAACTGAACAATGAGTAGATAATTATTTAACACTTTGAGCTATGGGTCACCTGTACTGGAAACTTAATGTTCATGAACCAAACGATATCAAGCATGGACGCTTTCGCAGGACGTTGTTTCACGGTGATCGAAAGGTGTGTTACACATGACAACCGTTCGTGTTGGCTGCATCACTAATAGCACACAGAACATCAGATACAGAAAAGAAGAACATTTTTTAAAGTTTAATCCCCAGAAATGGCAAATAACCAAATCAGTCAAAAAGAAAAAAGAGGAAACAGGAGTGTGCTAAGCAAAAACTGTGCTTTTCTTCTGCTGAAAGTGGCTGTGAAAAATATTGCCAGTTGATCACCAGTTGTCAATCTGGTACAACAAATCAAGCAAGGCAAGGAGTCATAGTGTAAGTACTTTGACCTAACAAGGCTCACAGCTCTGTAGCATTATGAAGGATAGTGTAATCCTATTGCAAAAATATTTACTTGATCACTGGCATGTTTGTTACATCTGCATAATCTCAGTGCAACTGATCCATTGTTGTTTTTACAAGATGACAAGGACATTCTCTCTCGCTATACATATTCAGGGAGCAAGGTTTATCTCAATAAAATTGCTCAAGTTCTTAACTCAGAAATGTTTCATGTTAAGGATTGAAAATTAGGATAAAAATACTTTAGATAATTAAATAAAAATTACTTTACACTAACCATGGTTATCCATATTTGAAAATTGAATATTTGAATAATTAGATTGAATTGATCTTTATTAAAAATGTACTTTAAGGATAATCAATTTATACTACTCTTTAAGATGCTTTACAGCGGCTAACTACTAAATTTGTGGGTTATACCCAAACAGTCTAAATGTAAATATTTTAAGCACAGGACTACTAAAAGGATTAGTTCCTAATCTATCCAGAAATTACAGACTGCAGATGGCACTCTGCCAAGAAGCCACCACTGTCTGAAGTAACTATTACTTATTAGAGCAAGCATAAGAATTTTAGTCAATCTGGCCTCATAAAGCATTAATTATCTAGAATTATAATAGCATTTATTGTAAGAAAAAATACAGAGAATTTTTTATTTTCAAATCCTCACCAACTAACCTACTAATGCTATAATGTTCCATTAAAAAAGCCACAGATATAATGTAGATAACAACACAGATTTCCATATTAAGCTCAAAAGTTATTCCACTTCAAAAAGGGAAATATGTTTCTGATGTTAAAACGTTACTTAAAGATCTATATATAACATTCTGACAATTTGAGTTTTGGAAGAATATTATTTAAAACTTTTTATATATAAAAGTTAAAACACTGCAAACTTTGACTGAAAGATTAAACCAGCTACATAAAAACCATATTAGTGTTTCACTTGGTGTAATAGATTTAAAAATAATAGAATCTTGACTGAAATAGTAAGTGGACTGCATTTAAATGAAAATATTTCAAACCTAATTTCCTATTGTTCTATAGGCCCATAGAGTTCTTCACATTCCAAAATAAATGGTTATAAACTGCAATCTTCCATGACCGTATCTAATTGGGAATTCTCCTACAGATGGACGACATTTAATTCAATCGAGGTATCCAACAGTCAAAAAGGGAAGTAACTAATTTTCAATGATTTTCCTCTCCCCTGTAAATTTCCTCATTTCAGGAAGCAGCATGGGAAATCATACAGATAAGTGAAAAGTCATAAAATAACTACCCTCACTTAATTGAGAAACTTTTGATCAGTGGGTGGCCACCAAGTACATATAACACTATAGTAAATACTGAACTTTCTAATCTATCATACTACATGTAATTAATTTACTAGAAAACAAGCCTTCTTTCAAAAAGCAACAAAATGAATATCTCTTCAAAATTAAAGAAAATAAAATAATTTTTAAACATCTGCTAAACACAGACTTACATCCAGAAAGGGCCCAACTGTACCTCACTGAACTTGTGCAAGACCAAAATTTTAATCCAATAAATTATTCCAGACTAAATATCACTGTATGTTTTCAGTGTAATCATAAAAAGAATGAAAATTCATAAAAATGTATTTCAGTAGTTATTTTGGCAAGAGACATTCCCACGCATAGGACTCCTTAATTTCACAACACAGCACTGGTGATGGCTCAAATGACACTTAAAAGCAATGATGTAAAAGCATGGATATGCACAAATGCTTTTTACTCAAAACTAGACTATGTCATTTTAAACTGATTAATAACTCTTAACTACTTCAATCTGTGTAATTTAATTCTATCAGTTTAAAGCTTCTATGAAAAGTTTCAGCCCCTTACTTTATATTTCTAAATAATTTGTAGCTTTAGTAAATCCTGCTGGTCTATTAGATAAACCAAAATTTCCAGTAGGGTTTACTGCTAATTATGTAATTCCCTATTTACTTATAAAATTATCAGAGCACGGTAAAATATATTATTAAAGAAAAAAGATATGCAAAACTATGATAAAAGATGCCAAAATAATTTGTGAACTGTTGCAAAAAAAATGTAGCAAACGTTATTGTTCTTGGGAAGGTTCTGTAGAAAATATTCAAATTCTATGTGTCTGTTAATCCGAGACAGACTGTCATAATCATGTGCCAAGACGCAAGAAAAAAAATAGTGATGCTTGTCACCTTCTCATAGAATGCTACAGTGAAGAGAAGACAATATATAAAATAAACACTGGTCAGCAGAGTTATTTTGAATATTCCCTAATTTTTTTAGATTTGTTACAGAAATTAGTATATTGAATATAAAAATTAAATTAATAGAAAGCCTATTAGTCTTGAAATAACATTAGCCTTCTTGACATATAACATATTACCAATATGTTTATATGCTCTGCAGGTCAAATCTCAATGGGAAATTTCAACAGGCTTCCATAAAGTTTAGGCATGAAGAACATTTGCTCAAATACATATTTTGAAAAGTAACAGAGAGGTTCAAGGTGGGGGAAGGGGGAGAAGAAAGTTTCTGAAGACATTACAGAACAAATGAACACTTCAAAACTTAGTCCAAAGAAATCAATTCATAATATAGAAATTTAACTATATGGAGATAATGTAAACCATTTGATCACTTCATTTGATACTCAACATAGTCCTAATTAAGAATACAGAAATTATTTCCACTGATTTCAAATTATCTAAATTTAGAATTGCACTTACAATTTAAATGTAAAGTCTAAATTGACTTTAGAATTATGTCAGCTCTTACTGACACAGTATTAGTTCCACAGAATAGATTTAAAATGAATCATGAATTCCTATAACAAAACAGCATTTTTACAGAACTGAAAAACCAGTTCACAAATAGAAACAAAAGAATTACAGCAAGAAAGGGACAAAATTAAAAAAAGAAGAAGAAAAATAAAGCAAAACAAAATAATAAAACAGAGACAGGGCGTCCATCTTCTGCAGGCCAGACTTCGTTCTCATTTTCCCCCATGAAGTTGTCACTTGGCGGCAGGTTTAGTGGCATGGCAAACAATGCCTAATTCAGGCAAGTGTAACAGGTCTGCCTTGGCCAGTCTAGTCATCTAATAATGCACAAATATCACACAGAGAAAACATACAAAACCAAATTAATAGTCAAAATCCATCTACCAGAAAATGTGGACATAAAAGTTCAGAATGATTAAAGGTGGTGTCAGATGTATTTCAATCTTGTCTTCTCTCAAACTAGGCCGAAGTCAGAGAGAAATCTCAAATACACATAAAATGAGAAGGGGACCACGCATTTTGACAATGTGATGTTGCACTGTATCCAAAATCACAAAGTTAATCATGAAGTATCAGTTATATATTTGGCATCATTTTTTTCTATTCGTTGAAGCTATTGCCACACAATGTTGGGAATAATTCCTGATAGACAACATGAATATTTTTAAAAGGTCTTAACATTCTTCCCTCCCCATGTCTGGATTTTGTACAATAAATTCATAAATATTAGGTATCACACTATTTGGATTTCCCAGTAGAGAGTAGATCGACAGAGCATGTGTGCTCTACAGCCTATGTAACTCTCCACTCTTCATATGAAATCCAAGGAAACTGCTAGGTTGGTATATATAAGCCTATGGATTTGACCTGAGCAGTTTACTTTAATAAACCATATGAATCACTTGTAATTAAACTCAAAATTTAAATAATTAAGAAATTATATTTACCCAGTACTGACTGCAGAGGAATAGTTTTGCATACTTACTTTGGAATAGTTGCTAATAGGCTTACTTTTAGGTAGGCTTATTGGTAGAATAATCCTTCCCAATTCAAGTATCTTTCCACTGTGCTCAATGAATTCCTCAAATTCTCAGCCAAAACATCTGGCTAAAAATTGTATTAACTGAAATTTAGCATATTTGAGGAGTAAACAGTTGGGAATGTCACCACATAAATTCAGAGATTTTGAAAAAAAGAATTTACACTGGAGGAGGGAGTAAATGCCAATGACTGCTGCAGTCTCTTCAATTGTTTTTATGTGTATCAATTTTTAGTTCCCATGCAGTTAAAATGGTAAATTAAAGACAAAATTCAAACTGAGATTATATGCATAATCTTTGATGTAGTATCTTATTGACTTTATACCCCATAATAGGGAACTCATTTTTAAAAATCTAGTAACTCATTGAGGGAGGAATTACAATGTATTGAAGTGCCGTTGTAATATAAATGATGTAGCTTTCTGTTAACTCATATTATTGAGCCAAGTATAAAGGGAAAGAATAGGGCTAAGGAACCCTAAATCCTCTGCATTAGTCTAGCAGATACATAATGAAGTTAGTAAAGAGAGATTTTTTCATTTGAAGAAATCTTTGTGTCTTTCTGGGTTGTTTTTAGCACAAAGACGAGTAGAAGAACAGAAATTGTCTTTTCATATGCTCTTCTACTCCAGGCATGGAAAATCCAGATATATGATGGTATATTCTCTGTTGTATCCTTATTAGAAATCAAATATAAAAATACAAGCGAGATTATAATTTAGATCAGAAGCACAAATCAATATATTAAGACAAAAAAAATTCAAAGATGTACAACCTTTGATAACTATACTAGTTTATGAAACTGCTCCAATATCATATTGTTTTAGACAAAGGGAATAGATGAACATATTAATGCAATTTTTTAAATATTTGTTCTTCCTGAATAAATCATATTAAACGTAAGTACAAGCAAAATGAATCAGCAAAAATTACATGACTTAACTTACTAGTACTTTTAAGTTGTCACTCTTATCAGACAATTTTGTTTTTAAAATAAAATAAAGAAACTCATTTGTAATATTCTCTATCCAGATATGTCCAATTTTTGCACTGGGAAAAATTTTGTTACTTAAAAAAAGAACTATTTCACATTATGTTCCCTGAAGTCAAACTATATAACTGTACTATATAATTAACATAACCCTTTCTATATGTAGCAATAGTTTGGTGTAATGGTTAAAGCAACAGGCTATAAACCAGGAAACCATGAGTTCTAGTCCTTGTTCAGGCACAAAGCCAGGTGGGTAATCTTGGGTCAGTAGCTTTCTCTCAGCCCTAGGAAGGAGGCAGTGGCAAACAATTTCTGTAAAACCTTGCCAAGTAAACTGCAGGAACTTGTACAGGCAGTCAATGAGAATCAAACATGACTGAATGTACGGGAAATATAATCTATCTATCTATCCTTTATCTTCTTCATGATATTTAATCAAAGATTTCACAGAATTAAATTTGCCAAGAATTGTGACAAAATTATAAGGACTAAGAAAAGCAAATAAGGATGCAACAGCACCAAAAGATACTTTTTTATATTTGTATTTTAGCAAATAATCTTCCACAGCCAAAAGAGCTGTGAAGCTATTTTAAAATAAATAATAAATGAAATACAAACAGAAAAAACAATCTTTCAGATTATACATAGGCCTATCAAGGGAATTTCTCATTCTACAGTCAATCATTAAAACGCTAAACAATAACCTATGTTAATTGGATAAAGATATTACAAAAGAAAAAATTGGAATAAATGAACACGTGAGAAAAACTGAAAGTGTTCCAATTGCAAAGGAAGCCAATGTATAGGCTGCATAGAACTGTTCAAATGGTGTTTAGCATAAGCTAATAATGCTAAGAATAGAAAGGGCTTCTTTAGATATGTTCACAATAAAGAAAAATGAAGATGACAAAATATTAACAGATAACAAAGTAAATACAGTCAGAGCTATTCAATCCCTCTTTTAGTTCAATTTTTTTTCAATGAACAAAATTTTGTCAAGAAATTATGAAAAGTAATAGGTTGAGATGCTTCAATTTGGAATTGTACTCAGTAATCTAAATGAACCCTTTAAATTCTGTGGCTGAAGCTTGGAAATAGCAGAAACATGGCTGGGACTTATCTTTTTTATTTTGAATGAGTTTAAACTTCCAGGGCTAGATGAACTACATGAAATAAATAATCCTCTTGACTGAATTCCTCGAGAACTGAGCAAATGCCAGATGACTAGAAGAGAGACAATAATGTCCCTATCTTCAAAGAGAGGAAAAAGATTCAGAAAAGTATGTGCCAGTCAGCATGACATCAATACTTAGGAATTTTGGAAAAGATAAAGAAATTAATTTGGAAAAATATACTTACTTACTTACCAAATGCTAGCATGGACAAATCTTGTCAAAGTAATCTTATGTCATTTTTGACTAAGTACTTCTTGAACACATTTTGGGAATGCTGTGTATTTAGTGCACAAGACATTTCAAAAAGTAACTCATGACATTATTAGCAAAATAGTCAAGTAAGGACTGGGTGACAAATAAGTGGACGCATCTGGGTCAGAAATCATACTCAGAAGGTGCATATTGATGGTTGCTCATCAAATCAGAGAGTTTTCATACAGAATGCCACAAAGATCAGTTCTATGTCTTCAACTCTGCAATATTTTTATTAATCATTTATAATTGGATGAAGAAAGGGAAATGCTTCTAAAAGGAGAACATGATACAATGAGCTAATTAATGCACCCATAGTCAGAACTAAAATAAGTAATGATCTTGACTGATTTGGAGAATGGTCTAAAAGAGAATAAAATTAATCAGAAATAAGTGCAAAACTTTTCCTTAGAAAACAACCATTAATTGTACAAGCATAGGGTGGAAAATATATAGCCAGGGAATAATACTTATAAAAAGGCAAATCATGGCAAATACTATTTCTACTTCTTTCTGTTTTGCTCAAAATAGCGTAATACTTCCAGGAGGATTCAAAGAAGTTGTAGTAGATCCAGAGAACAGCATTCTCAACAGAATGAGAAACTAGAAAATAAATATTATGAAGTGAAATTGCAGAGATTGTACATGCTTAGACTTGAGGGGGAGAACACAACTGAGGGAAAATATGATAGAACTCTTTAAATATCTGATGTTACAAGAAGCCAAATAAATTATCTTATTCCAAAAGGTAATTAACCAAAAAACAATTTAAATTTCAGAAAGGCAGACTTTGACTGTTAGAAGAACGTTTCTAATAGTAAGAGCAGTTCATAAAGGAATCAGACACTGTTAATTCTATATTTTTAATTAATTTATAGAAAACAAAAGGCTAAGAAAGCAAAGGCTGAAAATGCCTCTCCCTGAGGGAGATGGGCAATTTAGAAACAAAACAAAAAAATGGCAATGCTGAAATCAGTGGTTTACAGCCTAACTCAACCACCTCCAAGGCTCATCTTCTATCCCACCAAATAATTTTAATTTAGAAGGGAGGTAATATATACCTAAAATTTAAACTCTGGACCATAGATGCAGCTGTAAGGTTGCAGTGGACAATCAACTGTTAAGTTTTGAAATATGCTGTGCCTTCACTGAGTGCCATTTTACTTGTATTCTCAGTCTTGAATTATTTACATGTTGATTCAAAATCCCACCTTTTAACTTCTGCCTGAATAATTAGAATTGTACCTACTGTTCTCAACTGTTCCGAGCATTTTCCTGTCTACCAACTATGAATTATAAATGAATTATTAATAATAACATTTTTATAAATTCTCTTACTTGTATGACTATTTAACTTCCTTGCCTCTCTACTGAAGCTACAAAGTAGCTTTAGATATAAGTACTAAGCTAACAAAACCCAAAGCTAATACATGAATAACTGATCATATAAATATTTTGCAACACTAATATAAAAAATAAATGCACTCTAAAACTAACAAAAGTCTAAATAAACCCATAGAACACCCCATTTAACTAAAATTCTAACAATATTAGAAGTAAATATAGGAAGTGTTTTTTAGGAAGGCCTTTGCCTTGAAAAATAGCATGCTAACACCTTATGCTGTATGAGATTTCTCATGGGAGATTTAATTTCAGTAATTTTAAATGTTCAATTTTCAAATTATTTAATTTTGAGATTACCTGAAGCAATCTGGGGATCCTGGTGTGGTGTTGATGCCACTAAATAACTACTCTCTATAATATATCATATTTTGTATCATTTATTACTGGAAAAGATACGATACCTAGCTTGGAAAACTTATTCTATTTTCATAACTGATAATAAAAACTAAAAAATATGGTTTCTATTGCTATAACAAAGACGTGTGCTTAATTTCATTTAATTAAAAATATGTTTAGGACATTTTTATATATAAATATGTCTGTGTTGTTCAACTCACTTTTTCTAGGCAAATGGCAAACAAAACACATTGGAATAAAAAGAATTAGTGAACGAAGCAAGTCCACATCCTTGTAAGACTACATTACATTAAAGAAAGTATGCACATATTTGCTGAAAAAACATATGGAACAAACTGACAAAGTGGAGACCACAAAAATGAAAAACACCATACTGAAAATACCAACCTTCTGCACAGGGTACAACTATCAGAGCTCTGTCAATAAAAACTGTGTTTGTTAGATGCTGGGCCACACCAACACTTGATGACTCTCCAAACTTAATATAACATACTTTGGAAGAAAAAGCGAGCGGTGCATTGCTGCAAGAAAAAGAAAACCAATTAGATGTTACAGTTTCATCTTTTTTTCAAAAACATTTGTGAACACATAAATGCTAAAAAATTAAGTCTTATATTTTACAATATTGTTTAATGTATCTTATATTGTTGCACATGAAAGTTAATTATAGAAGGTATCAGTTCTTCTACAGATTCGTAATTTCTTATATATATGCACTTCATATGTGTTTAAGAATATCAAGCTTTTGCCAGACAATATTATTCAACAACTGAATTTTCTGTTTACTCCATAATAAAATATACATCTAAGCATAATCATAGCCTTGGTGATAAAACATTATTTCACTACCATTATTACTTAAGTTTTAAAGTAACTAAAAATATTCTACTTTCTATAAGCTATGATTTACTCCAATAATGCTTTAATAAGTGTCACATAACTCTTCTAAAATTAGCCTATATAGATAAGACCTAAACAACTTAGGTTGATCTTGAAAAATCACAGTTCAATTCTATCTATTTAGCTAAATTCTAATTCATAGACATTCAATCTGGAATAAAGATGGTGCACTATGTGACTTATGAACTATAATTATATTTAAGAAATGGTTTAACAGAAACCATCTGAATTGTTTTTCCAAAGCATGCCTGATTTCTATTTCTTCCTTTGAATGCCTTATTTCTTTCTTATATTATCATTCCTTCTTTGACATTAAACCTGCAGGGCCATTTTTAATATTTTGACATAAATTTACAAAGTAAGAGTATTTTAGTTTCTATAGAATACTTCCAATTATTTTGCTCTGCATAGGTGTAATTTTAAAGGGCTTAAAAATCCTTAAAATGGATAACTATTTTGGGTTGAAATTGTGTTACACAATGTTGATAATCAAACTATAAATATATTATTAATACTCCATATTTCTGTTACAAGGCCAGACAAAGCAGCTAAAATTTTAATACATTTAACAATTATATTAATTGCAGGCATGTAAGACCAAAATCTGAACTAGAATATTGTAACCAATAAGCAGCATCTCCAATATTACCTATGATGAGTCTTCTGCATTGGCATTCAATTTTGGAAAACTATTAATAATAATGCTCATTGCACAATTATTTATATTTAGTTCATATTTAGCTTAGTTATTATTACTGCACATTAGAAAACAATACTTAATAAAGCATGCTTCAAAGACTACAAAATATTTATTTGTATTAATTAATATTAATTATTAATCTGAGTAAACAGGAAAGAGAACAGAAAAATTTCAACATCAGTTAATTAAAAACAAAATACTCTGATCTCACAAATGATAACGGTCTGAAATAGCAAAACTGTTATCTGTCATAATGAAGGCTAACAATAGAAGGATCATGTATATAACATTAGATATATTTCTAAAGCAGTGAAATATGCAAATTCATATTCAAAAAGCAATCAAAATTAAATCTAAAATTGGGCAACAAAAATATATTTATGTATTCAATATTTTGACTGTGCAGTTTGAATTTGCTGAACAGAGATTAGTGTAAGGAGATACTAAAAGGCTTTTGAATTCAAGAAACATCATAAAAAGTGGGTGATCAACAGTTTGTTTTATCTTAAAATGCGTATGGACAGTCTAGTATCCATATGCAGACTTCCAGATTCCAGGATCGCAGCACTGGCATTTTGTAGTTAAAAAGCTATTTTGGCGAAAATAAATTCTGGATATTTTACTGGTGATGAGGAATCCAGAGTGGGGATAATATAATTCTCTCTTTTAGAGATGTCCCATTCCTTTCCTGCTATTAAATCAAATGAAATATTAAAAAGGAATATAACTCTAAAACTTTTCTTTTTTCTAAAGCATCTTTTTTATCAATTTCTGTTGTTTTGTAAACCTTGGTGGACATGCTGCACAAATCAAGCTAATTGAGGTTTATTTAATAAAGTTTAACAAAGTCATGGTTTATGATACATGAAACTAACCAATAGAAAGTATTTTTGTGTGCCCTACATATCAGGATCTGATGGAGAGATATTGGAAGGCTGGAGCAGACTATTTATGAAAAGTAAAAGTTGATTTAAGTATATTTTGGCATTTCTAATAAAACAATTATTTCTGCATTCTATATTTTTACACATCAAGAATTAAAAAATAAACTTAGATTTTTATTGTATACTGTTATAAATAAATTATAATGAAGAGCTGGGAATGGCAAGGCCAAGGATCAAAGAAATAAAATTATTCCCCAAAATTAAAAAAGCTAGAAATGGAGAAAAACAACAACAAAGAAAGCAAAACTTTCAAATCCTAAATCCTAATAGCACTATAGATTTTATTTTATTATCCACTATCATCGCTTTTTATAGAGTTCAAAATTCTGACTTGAGTCCTGGCTGAGACTCCCCATCCCAAAAAGATATGAGTAGGGACTCTGCGAAAGCTCAAAGAAAAAAATGGAGGAACTAAATATGTACAACCTATAGGACAGCAGGAAATGGAGGGGAGGCAACATGACTGAAAGTCTGAAACCTTTATATTAAGGGTGTGGATGAAGTACTAGAAGGCAGTATTTTCAGTATTAAGCAAAAATCAAAAGGTATGGGCATAGTCTCAAACTGATAGGAGGGAAATTCAAAAGCAATGTTTGAAAGCTTGGGACCCACTTCCAACAGAAACAGTGGGTGAATTATTAGTAACTGAGTTTAGTAAACATAAACCCATGTCAATCATCTGACAAATATTTAAAAATAAAAAACTCTCAAAAGACAGGCTGGATGGACGACTAGAGGTATTTTTCTGACATCAGAAAAAACATTTTCTATGTTTTTATGTTTCCTTTTACTTTGAATGTCCTTCATCAGAATTAAGTCTACATTCACTTCTAATATTCAGGACGTATTTAAGAACATGCCTTTTTCAACACCAGATAAGTGAAGCAACAAAAAAGCATGTATAGTAAACACATAAAGATTTGCTTTTGGGTATATCTTAACCTTAAGGTTTATCTTTTTAATAAAGACAACCATGTCTGGTATCAGTGACATGTTTGGTACCTTTTATCCCACAGCACCTTCACATGCAGTATTCTAACTAAACTGATTATAACAAGTACTTGAACACAAGTTGGGAATCTTTTGGGGGAACCCTAACAATTCAACTTACCCTGAATATTATTATAAGACTGTAAGATATGCATATCAGGATTTTAGATTTTACATAAGTTGTAAAGCATCTGTGATTGACCATAAAATGTTAGGACCTCCATTTATCCACAATATTAAACTGAAGATGCCTTAAAGAGGCTGCAATTCCTATCCTAACCGTACTGAATTGGTGGTTCAGCCCCATGAAATTTCATTAGTCCCTGTTCCAATTAAGTAAGCAAAGATAGAAAATAGAATAGAATAGAATAGAATTCTTGATTGGACACACAAGGAACTGAAGCTCTACAGGGACCTAAGGTTGGTTGAAAGAATAAGGCTGATAAACGCACCACAGAATCTAATTCGGGCGGTTGGATGAGCTGAGGGGGAGAAGCCTCTGGGAAGGAGCTAGAGGGCTGCCCTTGCCGCATCTTTTTCAAAGCCAAACCAACGGAGCTCCCACAGAAAGAAGCTTATCTGCAGAGGGCTCGGATCAGGACTTCTAACAAAGAAGTGCCAACCGGCGGCCTTTCTCACAATACCGAAAGGGAAAAGAATGATAGGATTGAGAGGGAAGAGGGAGAAAAATAAGTCCGTTAATAGGTGCCATCTTCAGTCCGGGCAACACTCCTCTCAGAAAGCAAAAGCTCCAAAACGGAGCTACTCCCAGCCACCCACAAGCAAAATGGAGGGCGCAGCATCCGGTCAGCTTTTTTTTCTTCTTTCAATATACCCCTTTCCTTAAACGACTGTCATTCCCGCCATTCTCTATGGCTTCCCGGGCCTCACTTACTCCGGAGGGTAAAGGCGCAACTCCTCAATGTCACCTAGGAAACCGAAGAGCGTCCGCATCTGCTCACTAGTAACCGCGGATGATAAATTAGTGACTTGAATAACCGAAGTAGGAGTTAAAGGAAAGCCGAGGGGGACCCCGATTCCACCGCTGTTCATCATGATGGCGGCAATTTCTCTCTCTGACCCAAGCCAAAGCACGTAAGCGAGGGGACGGAAGTTACCATAGAAAAGGCGTCTTGTCCTAGAGTGTTTATACGTTGTGATGTTTCCGTTCACGTGATATTCTATGGGGTGGGAAGCGTTAACAGCGCTTGCCCTGCGGGTATGGCTTTCCTAGAAAGGTTTTGTAGAGGAAGTTCGGGGGAAATCGTTATTTTGGACTGTCATCGTTAACCAGGAGTAATAAATTATCTCGCCACTATTGGAATTGAAGTCCAGCACGTCTGAAATGGGAGAAGTTGGAGAGGACAGCTCTATGGTCAAAGTATCTCAAATGCAAAAGCCAAGGCACAATGCGAAGCCCAACCTTTCCTCAAGCCAGGACGAAGTTCTCCCGCATAAAGCAAATTCACTGGTTGACGCACGTGGGAACCAGGGGGTGGGGGGCGGGATTAGGCGGGTGCAGGGTATGACGACATACAGTATTTTGTAAACCTAATTTGAATTTACAAATTTTTAGCGCCTCACATAAGCACATTTTCTTGCCTCGTGTTTATATAAAACATGTTTTAGAGAATTATGAGACGAAAGAAAAATATCCTTAAGTAGCGCAAGCGTCTTCTATAGGTGGATTTTCCATGCATGGCAACAACAATCCTTCACGACACTAAAGAATATTATTTGCGTTGTTACGTTGTGCACAGATTAGACCAGGTTTAAAAAACGCAGCCTAGGAATGAGGCTCCTGCGCCAGCTTCAGAGCCATAACACGTTCAACTGGAAGTGTTAGGGGTTTAGGAATCCACAGCCACAACTGCTCAATGCGATGGCAGATGCCTGAGCGCGGACAAAACGAAGCTTGGCCAGAAAGAGGTCTTGATATGTTTTCAGAGCTTTCATGCTAATTGAGTGTCTTCTCACAAATAACGTATTTTCCTCACATACAATGAATGCAAGGTTTATCAGTTTAGCTGTGGCCTAGAGGTGGCGCTCTAGCCTCACAAAGCAGAAGTTTCTGAGTTCGATCCTAGGTAGAGGCAGATGTAGGGTCTCCTGCTTCGGCAGGGGGTTGGGCTGACCTGCAAGGTCCCTTCCAACTGTTAATCTGTTAATTCTCTATCCCGGCTTTTCACGGCTCTTTGAAAATCTAAGAGGAAGAGCAGTAATTGAGTAACAGAGAAAGTTTTTTCCAAAGCGGTGGGGTGGAGAGGACACGGAGAAGGACCAGGGGTGGGATCCTAGCAGCTCTCTCTGTATTGGAGTCCTCAGCAAGCTTTCCTCTGGGTAGATACAACTCGCTTCAGAGATGGTTTCAGGTTCCTAAGAAGCGTGGCAAATATTTTGGACATTTTTGGATATCAAATTTTGGACATTTTCCTCTGGGACAGTCTAACAGTTCAGGGATGAAAAAGGAGTTCAAAAAAAGATTCAGATTTTGAAACACTTTGGTTTCTAGGTGTGAAATGGCCAATGGTCTTAAGGAAGCAAAAAGCCCTGGACCAGTTTTGACAAATTTGTATTTTAAATACACGTTTTCAAAATGAACTGCTTGTTTGACTTGCAATACTTCTCATTAGTAATTAGTATTGAATTTGTGTTAATAATTGTGCAAATAGAACTGCCACAAAGCATACTTGAGAGACCTGGAAAAGCATCTTCTAAATTGTTGCCATTGATAAATGGCTGTGAATTTCATTTAAGAATCAATTGTCTATCTACTTACCTTCAGGAATAGCAATCAGTATAAAATGATTTGTTCATACATTGTACTTTAATTCAAATATTTTTTTAAAAATTCTTTAAAAATTCCAAGGGGGGATTCCACAATTTATAAAAAATAAAACTGATGTAAATTGAAACCAAGAAAGTACACATAACTTTAAAGAGCATTAGTTTATTATCTATTCTTCTCATTTGTTACGCCAGAAACAATTTAATTATATACAAAAAAACTGGAATGCTGAATAAATGCTGATCAATAAAAACATTACAGAGCGGCTGACAAGGGAATAGTTATTTTAAAAAGTAGTATACAGCAAATTAATGATAAAGGCTTGATTCTGTGTGTCTTTTATTGCTATGATTGTGTTCACAGATGTGTTCAAGTATGTACACATTTTTAAACTCCAGTCAAAAATAGTAAAAAAAATATTTACACAATAAATATGTGGGACTTTTTCCAAAAATTTCATTTGAACTGATTCTTTAAAGAACTGTTACAAAAAAACCTGAATTGATAACATGATCCATTCTGTATCTATTCCATCGAATTTCCAGATATATTTTGATAAAATGAGAAACATTAAAAACCCATGGCTTCAAGAAATGTCTTCCTGTTTTGATGAGCTTCTTTTTCAACAATCTCTCCTCAAACATTTATTCTGACAATGTTTTTCCCCACAAAAGAACTTCAAACAGAATTTTATGTCCTTTCAAACAGACAATAAGCACCATTTTTCTTGCACTGTTACTTTAAACAATGAAAAATTTTGGCAATGTTTTTAACAAAAAATATTCAAATGAATTTCTAATTTAGTTTAAGGAATATTTCTCATTTCATACAAAATACAATATTTTGGGACATATTTCATTCTTACATCTTGTATGCAAAGATAAATTGAATCCATATTTAGTTTTGATACTTATCTATCACATAATTATTTTGTTTCTTTATATTCTCTTTATTAAAAGACTGAATTTAATAGTTAAAAGCAATGTGAGTCACTGAATAAATTGTAAATAAAATAACAACAATGAAGCCTGTCACCATATAGCTATGTTTTTTTAAAGATTAACAGCACACAGAAAATGTGAATTTTACCAAAATACAGCACATTTCTGCTAATATAAAAAAACAATGCCTATGTAAATTTTAATAAAATCAACTAAAGTTAATGTACAAAGAGTTGTTAAAGGATTTCAATTAAAATTAATAATTATATGCATTACAATATTCAGTTGGTAAGAGAAGTGCAATATCATTTAAGTTTTGGAATTCAAAAACTACTGAGAGCTAACAATGTGGAGTTTCCATTCAAGTATGCTTTCCAAAATCTTTAACAGATTGGTACTTCAATTTCTATTAAAATTTCAATTAAATGAATATTTTTTCAATGATGGGTTGATCATTCTCTTCTATGGCACTTTTCTGTGGTCCATAATATCTATGTATTACTTTTTATCTTGTGAATTAGGCAATATTATCTCTGTTACATCATGAACATGAAGACCATAAACATTTGTCATAAACAAAAGTATAATCCAATGTTTTATGCAAGTAATAATAAACAAAAGGCAGCTTGTAATAAATCACTCTTACATTAATATAGTTAGAAATCCTTTAATGACTCTGAAGTGTCGAGTTCACATTTAATGTCACCTGTAGGAACAGCCCTTTGAAGATCACACAAGTTGGTGGGCCTAAAAAATACCTGTCCCTTTACAATAGGGAGCAACCTTCTATTGCTGTGCAACAGTGTCCCATAACCTGGCTTTGGTTATAGCTCCATCGTATTATTTCTTTTAGTTGAGGCAATTGAAGGCCAACGAAAATCAAGAGTCCTTTCGAAATCGTTTATCCTGGGGCACCCCGACCTTCATATGGCTCAGTATCATAAGCCTCCTTGAAAAGACCACAGCTTTTCTCATCAGAACATGCACGTTAAAATTCAATGTGTCTACGCATCATCATCATACATTACAGGCAACACAGCAAAAACTGGCCATTTCAGGTTCTTTTCAAAAATGTATAAATAATTTGAATATGGAGCATTTCATACAAGGCAGAAGAAAATCATCCTTTTTATATAAAAGCAGGAATTTTCGTAATCAGAGTTCCTTTTCAGTACAACTCCATAGAATAATTATTTCTTTAAAAAAATATGTGTGATTAAAAACACTCAAAACTAAATTACACATAAAAATATGAAAGGCAATGGATTTGATATGAACCAATCCTGTAGAACTTCCAGAAGTATATTTATTCATTCTGCCTTTAAAAAAAGACACCTTCATGTTTATTGCATTTTTTCCAATTGGTACATATAGATTCTCCCTTTCTTTTATTTTCATACTTTTACCTAGCCTTTTAATTTAATCCAATCAGTTCACTTTCAGTCTACCAATTCATCTATACAATACGCACATTGCAAAGCCAACTTTTAAAATTTCTTACCACTATCTACCGAAGTGGTTTCAACAAAGATTCTAAAACTAAATGAAAAATTAAAGGCAACAAAACTGCTAAAGGACAGAAAGCCCTGCCATCTGTCCACTGGCTACAATGGAGGCTCCTTGTACACAAAAGTTATTTAATGTATATGAATTATCCACAAAATAAACCTACCATCTGTACAAAATACACCCCAGGTTTGTTCTTGAAGGAGTGATCCTTGATTGCCACACTGTCTTAAAACAATTTAGCTCTAATCACCATATGC
>JAPKID020000489.1:0-17920 GCA_026931265.2 Tropidonophis doriae | reverse complement strand
GGGGGGGTCCTTGATCCTAAAATGGAGAAAGCAGCGCCCAAATGTCTGACCAGTGCTACCTGCAGTGACCTCCTTACTTCACCAATCAATGGGTGAGGGGACAAAAGGAGCTTTCTGTCCTTGTTATATGGCAATGCTCTGGAAAAGAACAGCGCAATATGGCTGCCCTTTCCAACCCAAGCATTCCCTCCCCAGTCCCCACTTCCCCCATCGCCTTCTGCCACAAAACCAGAAGAACAAGCAGGTGTTCTCCATTTGCTGCAAATTACTTGTGCTATTTATCAGATGTTATTATGGAATTATTAAAGGAAAGCTTGGCTCTTTTTTACATCCTGTTTTTAACATTTAAAAGCGTGTGTATATTCATTCACTTGCACACCTCATTTTCTCTGCAGCTCAATACACACAATAATATTTTCTCCTAACAGGCAGTGCAGGCAATTTTCATATAGAGAAGCTTACATCTTTGCATCTAAGCAGATAAAGTCAAAGCAGGGAAATGCCTTTTTCTCCCTCAGCTCTAAACTAAATATTCATGTGCAATGTCAGACACCTATCTATCTACTGCAAACTGTAAGGTGCAGGATCTAATGATGCACACCCACACAAACGTAAATGCCGCTGCATATCTGTACATTGGTGAGAGCATGGAGAGAAAGGGGGAAGGTGGGAAGAAGAGAAAAAGAGAGAGAATTAGTTATGGATATGGATCTACAGTATATAGATGCATGCAATTCATCTTGAAAGGAAAGGAATAAGAAATAGGAAATCAAGTAAGTTAAACACAACAGATAAGAAAAATGGAAATAAAACCTAGCTTTCTCTAGTTGAGACCAGGTCTGTTCAGTCTTCCTGTTAATGCCTGCAAGCCATCTTTTCTTTTTGGACTTCAGGTCTGCCACACTTTCTACTCTGGGAAAGTGGGAGGGGGTATAGAGTTGGGTGATATGTAGTCATAATAATATTCTTCTTAGAAACTCAGGGTCATCCTTTGTCTCTGCACATGTGCTGGATCTGGATGGGAGCAATCTGTCTTCGTGGCAGTGGAAGATTGGCCCATGTGATGGATTTGTGGGTGTTGGGGCAGGATCTTGAACTTTCAGCTGGATGGAAAAACCTGAAAGCTTTCAGATTCAGGGTTTCCCAGATGTGCCAACATAGCTCTTTTAATAAATTGGAATTTTGAGGGACCTTTTGCTTCAGTTTTTTATTTCATTTGGGATGCTGTTTGGAACCCTGACATTATCCCGAATCTTTCCACAACCTTTCCATACCTTTCTGCCTTTGAAATCCATACTTGATCCACCTACACATCATCAGTTAAATTTAGCAAAGGGGCAACACAGAAGGAGAAGCGGGGCTACAACCAGTATGCTGAGCTGGAGTAGATCTTGGACATAGATTAGAAAGTTCCAAGTTTCAGGTCACTGTGCCATGACAGAGCACAGAGTGGCTTGGGCCCAGTCATCCCCTTTCTCTTTTCTTTCCTGTCTTCTTCAGAGAATTGGTATTGTGGGCAAAAGACAGAAGAAGGAACACCATATTTGCCATCTTGGGTTCCTGAATGAAAAATGGGGTATAAATCAAATCAACCCTTCTTTATTTAATTAAGTGGGAAATAAGATATAACGGTTCAGCTGGTTGTCTTTAGGATTAGTTGTGCTTTATTTTACTTCCACATTAGGGAAGGGCAGCATACCCAACGATGCCGTTGAAGTGATGTCCCGGTGCTTGGAGGCCGTGTGAGCCTGGAAGGGAAGGAACAAGCTTCGGCTCAACCTGTCCAAGACCGAGTGGCTGTGGTTCCTGGCACCACGATATAGCCAGTTAGTTCCATCTCTGGCTATCGGGGGTGAGTCATTAGCTCCCGCGGAAAGGGCCCGCAACTTGGATGTCCTCCTGGATTCGCAGCTGTCTTTGGATGACCACTTGACAGCCGTGGCCAGGGGGCCTTCTATCAGGTTCACCTGATACGCCATTTGCGCCCCTTTCTAGATCGTGTTGCCCTATGCACAGTCACTCAAGCCCTCGTCATCGCCCGCCTGGACTATTGTAACGCTCTCTACATGGGACTCCCCTTGAGGTGCACTTGGAGGCTCCAGCTAGTCCAGAATGTGTCCGCGTGGGGGATTTTGGGAGTCTCAAAATACTCCCATATAATACCTCTCCTGCCCGAGCAGCACTGGCTACCTGTGGCCTTCAGGGTGCGCTTCAAAGTGTTAGTAACCACCTTTAAAGCACTCCATGGCATAGGACCTGGTTACTTGCAGGACCGCCTCCTACCACATACCTCCCTTCGATCTGTCCTGTCCCACAGGGAGGGCCTCCTCAGCATACCATCTGCTGGACAATGCTGGCTGGCGACTCCCAGGGGGAGAGCCTTCTCTGTGGCAGCCCCCGCCCTCTGGAATGACCTTCCCCCCGACCTTCGTACCATCACGGATCTGCGCCTCTTCCGTTGGGCACTAAAAATGCACTTATTTCATGTGGCCGGCCTGGTATAGTCTTAAATGTGATTTTAATAGGGTTCTAAATTTAATTTACTTTTAATCTATTTCCAATATTTATTGTATTTATTGCTATGTTTTTATTATTCCCTGTGCACCGTCCTGAGTCCCATCAGAGAGATAGCGCAGTATACAAATATAATAAACTTGAACATGAACTTGATTAATTGTGGGCACCAGCAGGCAATATTTGGGCAGTTGGAACCCCCTTCCACTTTTCACTGTTCTTTTTGGCAGCCATAGAAGCCACGGCAATGATATCATAATAGTACACAAAGAAAGTTGGACCCATTTTTCAGTTTCTCTGAATGGGAGTGTTTTGTTTTGAGCTTAATGTTTGTAGTTTCATTGCAAAGGGCTTGCTACTTCTAATTTTTATTGCTGGGAACTTTATTAGGAAAAGTCACTGAGGCAATCCTGGAGGGGGTTCTAGATGATAAACAAAAAGGGATACAGGAGTCTGCATAGCTGAGAGAATCAGGACTCTCATCAAAGTTCTAATATATTGCTAGATTCAGAGCTCATAGCAGAAAGAGCAATGCTTTTTCTCTTGGAAAATTGTAAAGTCCAGGGGGATTTGTAGAGAAAATGCAAGGAACTAGGAAGTTATTTTCAGAAGTGGGACTATCACAATTGCACTATCGAGTGAAAGGATAATACAGAAAAGGTTAAGTCAGTGGTGGGATTCAAATAATTTAACAACCAGTTCTCTGCCCTAATGACCAGCTGGGTAGGCGGGGCTCAGTGGTCATGTGACTGGGTAAGTGTGGCCAACTCAATGTCACTCACATTGATGGGCGCTTTGCTTTAGCTGTTGCAATGTAATAAGGGTTAACCAGAGAGGCAGTTTCTGTAGGAAGGGCAATAAAGATTAGGCTAGAAACAAAACCAGAATGTTCCTTTCCTACAGAATTAGCCCTGCAAAGTGGAAAAAAAAACAAAAAGAGATTTCTTCCAGCAACTGGTTTTCCAAACTGCTTAGAAAGTTAACAAATGGTTCTCCTGAATAGGTGTGAACTGGCAAAATCCTACACCTTTTAATTATTAAAACATCAGCCAATTTAATTTGCATATCCAGTGTAAAAGCGTTTTCCTTATTATTCTTATAGTCTGTCATTTTTAAATTCACTTTCAGATCAGTTTCAGTCTTGCCTGGTAAAATATGTTCCTCTTCTATAACATATTTTAAAAGTAGTCTACCTATAATTGAAAACATTTAAAAAATGTTTTAACTTCTGGATCTATTGGGTGTAAATATCCTTGAATGCATCCAGTCTTAAAATATTTTGCTTGATTCTCTTGAAAGTCAAATTTAAATATGTGAGTGTCCAACAATAAAATTTCCATCCTATCAATTTTCCTATGATTAATTTCAAAATCTTTTCATATTCATCTGGTTGCTTAATCTAACTTTTCTAAATCAACATTCTGTTTTTTGTGGGTTTTTTAAATCCTTAATCTTACCTTTTGGGAACTGGGTATGTCTAGTTTAATGAAAAGAAGGACTAGGGGAGAAATGATAGCAGTGTTCCAGTATCTCAGGGGTTGCCACAAAGAAGAGAGAGTCAAACTATTCTCCAAGGCACCTGCAGATAGAACAATAAGCAATGGGTGGAAACTAATCAAGGAGAGAAGCAACTGAGAACTGAGGAGAAATTTCCTGATAGTTAGAACAATTAACCAGTGGAACAACTTGCCTCCAGAAGTTGTGAATGTCCCAACACTGGAAGTATTTAAGAAGAGGTTAGATAGCCATTTTTCTGAAATGGTATAGGGTTTCCTGCCTAGGCATGGGGTTGGACTAGAAGACCTCCAACGTCCCTTCCAACTCTGCTATTGTATTATTGTATTAATTTGAATCTGGAGTAACTTTAGTCAAAATAACTTTAGTTTCCTCCTGCTTTTTCTTTCCCTCTGCAACCTCTTCCTACGAATTCTTTTTTTTAATCCACTATTAGGTTACTATATTTTCCCTCTGAAATTATGCTCTAGGAATGCATATTGAAAGATGTCCCAGACTTTGTGACTGTTTCCATTCTATTAAGTCATAGATTTAAGGCATGATTATTTGTGGATCAGTGCTCCTATTATCAATTTGTCTTACCATTAAGATCTGTAAGAGAGGGATTTCTTCCTCTCTTAAAGACATATTTATATAGTTTAGGTTTTTCTCGGATGCCTTTTTTTACATATGTCTACATTGTAGATATTAGACATTTCTTTTGAATTTGTCCCAGAAGTTTGTAAATTTCGTAGAATGTTAAATATTAAAAGGAAGCTATGCAAATCTTGATTAGCTTTCTGAAATGTGTTCTATCTGAAGTTGCACTTGAAGTCAACCTGGAAACTTCTGCTAGTGGAAGATATACCTGCCCTTTCCCACAGAATGATCATGATATTTCTGTGGGAGCTGCAATAGTAGTTAGCTTGTTCCAAATGTAATTCAAGGTCTCGTCATCACCAGTAACTCATTCCATGAACTGAGGTCCACCTTAGAGACCAACTAACTTCTGCTTCCCTGAACTGTGTAAAAAATATCTACTAATGATTCTTTTCCATCATGCAGTACTAAAAGAGGGGATACAAAGATAGGCCTTTTAAGAATAGGCCTTTTAACACAAACTTCTGGAGATCTGTTAATAGCTGGCTTTTTTGGAAGGCCTTTAGAAGTAAACAGCTATAATAAGTTGCACCAAATATTGCTGTTTTATTGTTTCATTTTTTTCTCCATATTATTCTTTTCTGTAATTTTGACTTGTTTTATAGATCACCTATAACATTTGAATTGAAACAGTTTATTGATCCAATAATTAAGCAAACAAACAATGTTGAAATGAACCTTGTATATGTGTTTTAATATTAGTGCAGTTATACAGGTAGTCCTCAACCATTTAGTGACCGTTCAAGGTTACACCACCATTGAAAAAAAGTGACTGATGACTATTTTTCACACTGTTCATCCCTATGGTCACATGATTAAAATTCAGATACCTGGCCACTGGTTCATATATTATGTTGGTTGCAAGGTCCCAGAGTCATGTGATCACCTTCTCTCAAGCAATGTCAATAAGGAAGCCAGATTCACTTAACAACTGTGTTATTAATAACTGCAATGATTCACTTAACAACTGTGGCTGGAAATGTTCTACAATGGGGCAAAAGTAACTTAACAACCATCTTGCTTCCCAACAGAAATTTTGGGCTCAATTGTGATTGTAAATTGAGGATTGCCTGTACAGATAGGCTGGCTTGTAAAATTGAATGACAGCTGCATGTACTTTAAAATGTATTTATTTTCATTTTTGTTGTTCATTGTTATTTATGATTATGTTGAAACTCCACCAACACCACCTCCCTCCTAATTAATTCCTGGAATTGTTTGAGCAAGATGGGTGCTATAGACATTGAATCAATCAATCAATGAATTATTAAATACCGCTAAAATGTATATGTCTTTATGTAGTTGAAATGTTTGAATTCTGAACAGCTACTTAGAATAGATAAGGTGAACATTATGTTTTCCAGACCAGGCGAAGGCTGGCAATCTGGACATTTTGAAGGGATATTTCTACAATGCAAAGAAAAGCTTGTGGTGAGCTTTTTATGTAGTGGAATAATACATTTAACCAAATTATTACCCTAAAATCTAAACATTACTTTATTTTCATTATAAGAAGAATGATTGCTATAATTATAATGTAAGTCATCACGTCGTTAATTTGCTCTTGCAGAGGTGGATGGGAAAAATCTGTTGAGTTTTGTTTCTGTCCAAGTTCTTTAGCTCTTTTAATCCATCTCCTTCCATTTTAATAAAACGTCTTTCATTCATAATTGAAAAGCAAATCGAGTGACATTATCCCTGAATAGTCACGTTCTACATTGAGCCCTGCTTTTTGTTGTTGTTGTTGCTGCTGTTCTGCTGAGCTGTTGCTTCCAAATAATGAAACAGTGATGTCTTTTTCGATTTCATGATTTCTCTTTTTGTTAAAATCATTTGATCTGTGATTTTGGAAGTGAAGGACTCACAAGGAAAACTCAGACTTCAGAATTTGGCTTAATTATTTTTTTTTAATGCCTGTGAGTTTTTTCCCCCTTAAGGCTCAGTGTTTGTTTTTTCTGCTTTTTTATCTATATCACCTCAAGCTTTGGGGAAGATTCTTGGTCTCTGGGGAAATGTGGAGGTGTCTTCCTTTCCTGTACTGACAAGCTGAACAGACGTACATTACTGGTTCGACCGGTCAGCAAGCAGGACCCTTTCAGTAACTTCTCTGGCTTCTTTCCTTCTGTAAGAAATCAGTGCAATATGTATGTTACAGAACTTCCACTAACAAACAGTATTTCAGAGAGGTGATGGTGAAGGCAGAAAGCTGTTCATCTAAGAACCCATTAGTCAAAGTCATATTTTTGTTTTTTAATGTTTAAAAAATATGTTCTGTTTCCCAGTGGTATTCTGGCTAGTGTTTTCACATGCAAAGTAAGTTGGCTAGAGTAGCAAAGGAAGAATATTTATCTTCACAACTTATGGATTTGAATTTAATTATGTGAAGAATGATGCATATATTTGGCCGTTTAAGAAGCTACAGCTGTACAAGTTAATAGTTACAGGATAAATTTAAGTGTTTTGCTGCTCCACGGCTGTTAGCAAAATTACTGAGTGCCTATTAAAATATTTGAGATAATTTTTTGCAAACTTAAAGCAAACTCACTGCCAAAACCCAAAAGCCGCAGTAGGATAATGCTAACTTTTGTTCAAATTAACTAAAATCTTCCAAGATTTGTGAGTGAGATCAAGTTTTAACACGCTTTAGAATTCAAGGCTTAATGGGTTACCAATGGAAGAAAGGGAAATATGTAGATATAGGAGGAAATGAAAGCCACTCTAGAATAAAACTTAAACAAAAATCTTTGCTAATATAGGGATCCTAAAATTGCAATTTGTTTTTCTCTATCTCGTATGTATTCTAAATTGTTATAAATATATTTTAGTGACTGCTAGAATATTTTTTTAAAAGTCACTGTATTGTTGTTTTGTTATATTAGCTGCTGTTTATATATGCCATCGTTTTTATACTTGGCAAAATTAATATTTTTAAGACTGCCTTATATATTAATTCACTTGTTACTTTCCATGGAGAAATCTCATGCATTCTAGGACACACAAATATACACCCCTTCTTCTACATATAGATTTTTTATTTTTTGAGCATGGAAAAGAATAACAAATTCAATTACCTGATTTTCTTTATTTTCATCTTCCTAACACGTTACTGAAAATTTGTATAATTTCCCAAGGAGTAATTGTTTAAGTCTACTGCATGTCATCTTAAAGGCCGGCTATCTTCTTATGTCTTAAATTTTCTTAGAATACAGCCCACTTCATCTAATTAACAGAATATTATTTAGTTTGTGTGTGTGTGTACCCAAGATCTATTTTGATTGTGATGTGAGAATTAATCAAGAGATTTATTTTATTGCATACTAGTTAATAACCTGGTGTAACCCCAGTATGTATGTATCCCAATCCTGTATTAGAGGGATGTGGATTATTGTGAAGCTGTTACCATGGCAACTCCACTGTGCTGCACAGTATAAGCCATTTTAAGGCACAACAGGCTGTATCTTAACAGAACTTGAATCCAAAATGCACACTACCACTGTCAAAAGTACTGTGACTTGACACTATAGATATAATTTAGTCCTTTTCATTTTAGTGGCCCAGGCGTTCCGGAGTTATGCTGGAACACACACAGATACACACGGACATACACACACCCAGCCCATATGTATGCATGTATAAATATAGAAGATAGAATATTTTTCCCACTGATGTAGTCATCTATCTCTGGCAGTTTCTTCAACTGGACAGAAACATGCTCTGTGTTCCATTAATTAAACAGTATCACTAATACTCAATAAATTCCACTTTTGGAATAGGATCACCCAGATAATCTATTGGAGCCTTTTGAAAACAGTCTTTTAAATATGTTCCCCATCCTTGGGCAAAATGAGTGGCAGGCTTTTTATGGGACTGTGTACCTTAGGTTTTTATCTCCTGGATATCCATCATTCTATCTATTTGGTTATTATTTTTATTACTCTTGTAGCCACCCAGACTGTTGATGGATAACTTTATAAAACTGATAAATAAAATCAGGTTTAACAGAAGATAAAATCAGGTTTAGCAGATCAGCAGAAGATTCTATTAGAGTACATTTGTTAATGTGTATCAGAACACTTCTCAATAAGATAAGCACAGTGTAGTCCCAATCCCAAATTGTTTTCTTTCTGCTTTGAGAAGAAAGTGAGAAGGTCCAAGGTTTTCACCATATTGAGATTTTGTCTATGGGTAGTAATGAATGAATAGGCAGTGTTGTATAATATATTCAATAAGATAAATGTATTCTTTAAAATGTGTTACTGGAAGTTCTGTTTTTTAATTATTATCCTATCAGAAGTACGCACAATTATTGTTCATGCAAAATTATTGTTTATATCTATTTCGTTCATTTTGTTCTAACACGAATTAAGCTAATTTACTAATATTTACTATTTGCCATAGTCCATTTTCACCATGCAAAAATACTTGTTCGGATTATGTAAAGTGAAATATAATTAAATCTTTAAATAATTTGTTAGTATTAGAAAGAAAATATTAAATACTGTATATATACAAAAGCTACAATGTACACTTCATGTACAGAACTCCTATCTTAGCCAGATTTCATATATTATTCCCAACAAGGTAAGAAGGAAGGAAGGAGGGACGGAGGGAGGGAGGATGGGAGGATTTATTTGAAGAAAGTAGTAAATAACAGGTAGTCCTCACTTAATGATCACAATTAGGACTGGTAACTCCATTATTAAGCAACACAGTTCTTAAGTGAGGCATCAGATGACCACAAAGGGCTTATGACCTGCTGTGATTATTATTATTAATAATAATAATCTTTATTGTCATTGTAAAACTTACAATGAAATTGGTTAAATTTATTAAACAAATCATCGGCAGTCATTAGATAAGACATTACATAAGACTGTCCTGCGATTTTACTGCTGGCTCCTCCATTGTCTTTGTTGGAAATCAGCAATAAAATGTGCAAATGGCACTTCCATGATCATGGAACACTGTGATAGCCATAAACATCTACTAGTCGCAAAGCACACACTCTCAGTCATGTGACCATGGGGATGCTATGACAGTTGTAAATGTAAAGACTGGTCATAGAGTTAATTTTTCAGCACTGTTGTAACTTTGAATGGTTGCTTAAGGGGAGAGTCATTAAGTGAGGACTACCTTTATAAGCCATAGTTTTGAGACACATCTAAATGTGGCTACACAGACATACAACATGCATCTGGATTGGCCTCATTTGGATGTGATGCAAAATTGTGGTTTGGCATCCTTTACATGCATAGAGTATGCAGATGAATGGAATCTAAAGCATCCATGGTTGATTTTCAGTTAATTGGTGAAACAAAAACTGTTCACAATTAACAAACTTAAGAACTGTATTATAATTTATTTATCGATTAAATTGTTGTGCCACCCACCCTTCAAAGTGACTCTGGCTGGCCATAGTATCAAATCCTGATTTGATGATGATGAAAGATTACAATTAATCCCTGTTTCTTAACTTTTGATTAAGTTGAAGTTGCAGTTTAATCAAAGTCAACAATGAAAAGATATTTCCTGAATTGTATGGAAATGTGAAGCAAATAAAGAAGCGACCAGGAGCCTGAAGTTTGCTATGACTCATCCGCTGATTCTCTGAACCAATCAGTTAGCATACTCTATGTCTGAAGCTTTCTCAACTTTGGCAACTTTAGGATGTGTAGACTTCAGCTCCCAGAATTATGGGAGTTTACATTTACATGGCTTAAAGTTGTCAAGGTTGAGAAACACTACATTAAATGCATTTTAAAACACCTCTACAGATGAACAAATTTCAGTCAGGTCTGCAAAGAGACAGAGTATTTATTATTTTTCATAAGTTCCCAGAAATGCCATCTTCTGCCAAGAAAGTGGAGGACTTGAAATAGAAAATAAAATATTGACTCAGAAGCAGTTTTATAACTGTTACGTAGTGCATACAGATTTCTTAATTCTGGATATTTCTGTTTCTCGGCACAGGCAACTGCAAAACTTTTGGATGGTTCTCATCAACAGCATGGATTTCTCTCTTTGACTTACACAAAAGCAGTCACAAAAAATGTCCGTCACAAATTGATCTCAAGAAATGAACGAAGAACTTTGCAGAAATTATCTGAAAGTTTTACAGATAGTTCTCCTCATTTTCTTCATGAGATTCTCCTTTCAGCCCAGGCATTTGATGTTGTTTTTTGTTTTCCTTTCCTCAACGCAATTGCAAGTATTTTTCAAACAAATCTTCCAAAGAGTCAAAAAGAGAAAATAAAATCACCAGGGCAGCCTATGAGGTCCCATATTCTCACATCTCGCAACTTGCCACTTATTTATGTCAATACTGGAGTAATCAGAATCTTCTTCCCCAAAATGGAGGAAGGACCATGTAACACAGAAGGTATTTTTAAAGTTTGTGTACTTATTGAGAAAGGACATACTTTGCTCCCTCCATCAATACCTCTGGGGATCCTGTAATGAATATTCTCTGGATCTTGTTTTCTCAAATGATTTATTGTATCATGTCTTTAATGCAGCTTTTCTTTAATTATTTTTAGTGTATTTCAGTAATAAAAGGGGGGGGGAACTACTGCACTAATTTATGGCACAAATTTTCTTTTTCTGAAAATAAGATTATTATTTTTAAAAAGGGTGGCTTTCTATGAAATATGTATTTGATAGATTTGCTTGACCCATGTTCATGCCTTTTGCATTAATGTGTGTGTCCATATTGTTAATTATGGCCTCTGGTGGTTTGATTCATTGTGGGTGCATTTCTGTGGTATACCTAAATCAGTTTACACACACATGGAGGGGGGGCACATTTACTTGATTCTTCTGAACTGCATGTGAAGTTTGCTTGTTCTTTCCACATCAAGCAATATGTTATTTAGTAAAATACTTAGCACTCACCACGCTTAACATTTTAGCTAAAAGTTTAATTTTCAAACTTTCAAAACAAGTCTGGAATAACTCACTGGGTGGCCACAGATGGAGAAATTGAAAGCTTACATCCATCCTCAAAACATAGACTGATGGAGAACACTGGGTTTGCCTTTATGTATATATCAGATGTCAATAGCTTCTAAAATATAATAAAATCCTTCACAGGCTTAAAAAAAGTGACAGAAATGTAGTGTGTAGATTGATTGCTGTACTAAAACATGTCAGTTCTTTACATATTAGACTGATGCAGCATTTCTTCCGGTTTAATGCAGCACAGAGAGTACAAGCCTTTGATTGCAAACAGCTATATTGAATTATAATATTTGGTTACAAAACCCAGTGGTTGGATTGAGATTTTGATTTAAGCCAAAACCAACCAGAGCCCATTATGGCTTAATACGATGCATGCACTTGGCTGTGAAAACCGCCTTTCCGTGTGAATTAGTATCAATAAATAATGTATTATTTTGTTAGTAATGATTTCACAACTTAGTTGTTCAAAAGTGACCTTAAATCACATTTATCCACTCCAAGTTCTTTTGTTAATGGCTGACTTTTATAACGTGTGGTGATTATCTTCCATTTCTATTGCAGATAAGACAAACATGGAAGATACTTTGGTACTGAAAATTGGTTCTGTATCAATGGCTCCTCAGGCTGACAATCCTCTTAGTAGAGTTGTGTTGAGGAAAGACATTTATCAGTAAGTATTAAAAGTTAACTCATATATAGCTCAGAGTGTACAAGGCAAATCACAAAAGTGGTGTAATAGCAGTGCACCTTGATTCTTGTATATTTGCATATAGTAAATTGAAACAACAAAGGGCTTGAATGGGATGCTTGGAGGGGCAAATCATTGTACTTCTTGTCTCCACCTAAACTGTATTCAGTCATCTGACATAGAAGTGATTGGAAAAAGATATGGATTAGTCAGCCAAAATCTGGTTCATATCACTGTTGTTACTCCATTCCTTCAGGGTTATTTATGAAATGTTGTAGCTAAAATTAGAAGAAAAACTATGGAATAATCTGCATTTCTTGCAGTCTTATCTCCCTTTCCCTAATGTGTGAAGCTTGCCATATAGCCAAAGTGGAATTATCTTGGTTCTTAATAGTTTTAACAGCCAGAGGAACAAAATTGTAACCTTTATGATTTATAGCTCCAATTATCTCATTTGTGGTCTTCTGTGCATGAGACTGTGGATATATTTATTTCACGGAGAGGGAAAGTAGAAGGTAGATTCTACTTTTAAACTATTTAAAATCTTTAGTTTGCTTTATTGGAACATGTTACTTTGCCATTTTTGTTGTCACTTGGAGTTAATCATAGGGTTTTCTAAGTGACAACATTTAGCTGGGGCTTATAGGCTTGTTTTGAAACCTTCCTGGGAGAAGTAAAGAACAACAGGGTGATTGGCATATATTAGCTGATGGGTGCCTCTATGTGATAATATTGTTAGTTGCAAAGTTGTGTCCAATCCATCATGACTCCATGGACAATGTTCCTCCAGACCTTCCTGTCCTCTACCATCCTCTGGAGTCCATTTAAGCTCACCCCTACTGCTTCAGTGACTCCATCCAGCAACCTCATTCTCAGTCATCCCCTTCTTCTTTTGCCCTCAATCTTTCCCAGAATTAGACTCTTCTCCAGTGGTCCTTTCTTCACATTAGGTAGTCAAAGTATTTGAGTTTCATCTTCAGGATCTGGCCTTCTAAAGAGCAGTCAGGGTTGATCGGTTTGATCGCCTTGCAATCCAAGGGACTCACATGAGTCTTCTCCAGCACCATACTTCAAAGGCTTCAATTCTTTAGCGTTCAGCCTTTCTTATGGTCCAACTTTCACAGCCATATATTGTAACTGTGTGATAATACTGGAGAACTAAACAATGTACTTATTAAAGCATTTACTTTGTAATGAAATTTTCCATATTCATTGTTACATTTTATGTAGGCTTTAATAATTCAGTTCAACACTTCAGAAAACTACATAATTGGACTTTTGTGCATTGGGAAGCAAACCAGGCTTAGAACACAAGTGAAAAAGCAGGCTAATCAATGATCAAAATAAAGTACTTTGAGCTCTGAAAAAGCTTTCCCTCATCTCCATAAAATTGTTCACTTACACAAAAGATATTTTTGCAAATACTATCTGTGTCAGTAGCTGAATAGTGTGAAAGTGATTTTTATAATGTTAAGTGGTTTGCAGACTTGCAAAATGTTGGACCATTGATGTCATGTGGATCCAAGCTGTGAAAGAAAGCAAAGTTCTGAGGCAAAGTTTCACAATAAACACATTTTTTGTGTGAATATCTTGCTCTGGATTGTGTCACTGCCTTTGTGAAAACCACACTAATCATAAGTAAGCAGAAAAACTGGAGAACATATGTAATCAACCTGATAAAAACAATATATGATCTTTACTAGATTTGGCATTGCTGGAAAACATGAAAGTATAGTTGCAAATAATACCAAGTGAGAAAAGTCACAGAAATACAGATGAACAAGTGTCTTATGCTTCCTGTTGGTCTGTTTCTCAGATGTGGTGTATGTTTGTCTATGTGCATATGTTTGAAAAGTACACTTCAATAGAAGTAAGTCAGAACCTTCGAAGTCTTTCTCCAACAGTAAAACATTTTGCAGCTTTAAAAATGACAGATATTACTTTTGCTCAGACATTCTAATGACTTAAGTTGTACAGATTCTTTACAACTTTTGATCTTTTATCTGAGAAGTAGGGATGGGGGACTTTCCCAGAAAGCACTTTAAGATGGGTTGGTCTATTAGTCTTATACTCACATATCCTCTGCAGTTGAAATGCGTCAGAGTCCCATTTAAATCAGGAACATTTTTCTCAAGCAAGTAAACATATTGAAAAAACACTGCTGACTTCTCAAATAAATAAAGTACAATGATAATATAGAATGGCTCCCAGATAAGGCTAAATTCCTTATTAAATAAGAAGAATTAACTGTAGAGCTTCAGTTCAACTACTGGCATAATATATTTGAGAAGTTTATCTGAGAGCTTAAGAAAAACTGTTGCCAAAAAAGAAGGAATTGTGTTTCAATTTGCAGAAGTTTTCAAAACAAATTTTCATTTCTCTGTATTGATAGATTCTTATAGGGATTATTAGTTTGTTATGCCAAATTTGTTGAAAGAGTAGAAGAGTATATTGCTTACATGGATGGCAGTTGCAAATTTTAAAATGACAGTATATTTAGAAAATCCCAGTAAGCAGGAGTTGCTGTTCCGTTTGGGCCAACAGCATTTTTTACATTAAAAACAAAATCTATTGTAAACATAAAGTAAATTTAATTCTATTCTGGATTCATACACTTTTCTCTTGTTTGATATTATAATCAGCTAATGTATGCTAATGTTTTGTTCACAACTACTATACCCCCCGGGTTACCCTTAATCTAGGCTCCAAAAATACCCTTGAGATGTGGCAGTCTCCCTAATGAAGCATTCCAGAATTGGGGTATGTGTGTCAAAGGAAAATCAGTTGGTCTCACTTTATCCATACCTTATTTTTCAGACAGAAGGAGTTGGATTAAAGTCTCTGAGGAAGATTGGTTTGTTTGTTTATGTATTAAACTTCTATGGCTGTCTATCTCACAAGAAGTGATTCTGTGCGTTGTACAGCAAAATATATGTAAAAACAATAAACATGTCAAAACGCATCAAATTAAAAAGTATAAAACACACACACAATTATATCAGCAAGGGAGTCAATTCAAGATTTCACCAGACCCTTAAGAGAACCCCCAGGCCGGATGTTCTTATTTAAATTAATTGGAGAGAAAAGGACTTTCAAATACATAGGGCCATAACCTTGATAATACTACACACTACAATACCTTGTATTGGGTTAGAAAGAGTTTGGGAGTCAGTTTCATTATTTTAAATGAATTAAGTTGACATGTAACCTGCCATTAATCTAAATGTTGTCTTTGAAACAACCTTTTAACATTAGACTAACAGAAAATACAAAAGAATAATCTTTTGCTTTATCCTGTTTTGATGTCATATTGAGAGAATGTTGCTGTGATGACTAAAATGATGAGTATGTGTATGTTGGCAGGAATTAGTTTTAGGTTTGGAGAATATCTCTTGAACCAGATGCATTTGGGAGGCAGAATTATGTCCCTTAACCTTAAATTATGTCATCGTTTCATTGGGTTACTGGAAATTTGTTAGGTAGGGAATTTCACATCATAAATACATTCACCTTTACATTCATGATTCACACCATAAATACATCTAATTAAACAAGACAAAATATACGTTATTGGAATATTGCCTTATTCAAATAACTGAACAGTTTTGTTTAGTATGTACTGTATCTGCATCAAAGTTTGTTTTGCCAGCAATATCACAACTGGGAGACTAAAATTGGAGAGCACAATGGCAAAATTGACTGGTACAGTATATCCATTAGAGAGCTAAATTCAAGAAACATTCCTTTGAATACAGTAAGTCACAAAACAGAATTCAATATCTGAACTACAGGTTTTAGGACTCAAATAAAAATTAACAATTGCGGCTTTATATCAATATTTGTTATAAAAACATATATAAACTATTGCTGTGGTTGAAGATATAAATGGAAGGAAAGGAAAGGATGAAATCCATTTTTTACTATGTTATTTTTAATTTAATGGTTTCTTTTTTGGCATTAACTTTTTCCCCTCCTCCCTTTTTATCTAATCTTTTTGTGTTTATCTATATTATGCTTTTTTTTGGTTAAATGACCTGTCTTTTTTGTAGGCTCTGTTATGATTTCTTGTATTTTGTCTATATCCAGTGTGGAAATGTAGCTTATGTTTCTTTGACTGTCTTTTAAAATGAAGTCTGTTCTCGTACAATATATTAGAGAACTTTGGAATCCAATTTATCCCATTATGGCATAACTTTACATTTGTTCCTTTAGATTAGATTCTTTACATTTAGATGACTTTCTACTAAATGGTTCTTAAATTTCCTGCTAATTTTAAAAATACCCTTTTAAACATTTCATTTCAAGGATACCTTGCTGACATGCATATGTGTAAAAGCAATATTTAAAAATAATAGTTGTAGTAGATACTATTACTAGAAAAAGAACAACTTCAGAAAAAATAGTTTCTCTTTTTTAACTCTGCATCTTATGACTAAATTGCAAATTATGCAATATATTGGTTCGAGAAAAATTTCAAAAAGTATTTCACAGTAATGTTTAAAATATTTTATTTCTTTTAATCATGGTAGACTTTTAATTTTATATATTGTGAATATGGGCAGCTTATGGTTCATTCCAACAATACTTGTGAGCTCTCTGATGACCTCTACTGCGTTTTATCTATGATATTTTTTTTTTATTATAGCTCTTGAAATGCTCTGGAAGAATGATCCTCCCTCCCTTCCTCCCTCCCCCATTTTCTCTAAAATCTTTGCACATTCTACGGTTTCTTTGTCTTCACTATTCTTACATTATTACAAGTATAGTATTAATTAACGTAATATCCCATTATTGATTCCATCAAATTGAAAATATTTCTCTTTATTCAACTTTATTCATGAATTAGTAGCTACATAAGATCTATTTTTCATTGCAAATTTGCAATGAAATTAAATGGATTTTAATCCATTCATCCATGTAATTATCCCCCAATTTCAGTCAATTACAGTATATATTTTAAACCATAAAACATAATAAATCTAAAGTTTTCCAGTGAAGTTTTTTCTGGCCAGCTAATATATATCTGTGTATATATGTATTTTTCTCCATGGGGTTTTCAGATGAGAGATGTGCTTTTATTTTGGGATATTATATTACCTTAGGATACATCATAGTTTGGCTTGTGCTATTAAAATATGCTACAAATATTATTATACAATTTGCACTGCAGACAGGTTAATTTGAATTAATCTGAAATCACACGTTTAAATTTATCTAAATATTGCATAATGAATATCAGGAAGAAGAGGATTCTTTATTGTCTTTTCAATAATCTCGTTAATTCTCTCTCTCTCTCTCTCTCTCTCTCTCTCTCTCCTACTATGCACAAAATATAACAGATACATTTACTCTACCGTCTTCACAACATATACAGTGTTTTAATCACTGCAGTTACTATTTGTAAACAAGAAAAACAAACTTAGAATTTTTTGTGATTTTTGTGATTTAGGCATGATTTTTTAGCTTTTACTTTACTTTACTTTATTTGCATTTTTACCCCGCACCCATCTCCCCAAAGGGACTCGGGGCAGCGCACAGGGAAATTTAAAAAACGACAACCAATACAATAAATATAATATAAATACCCTATTAAAATAAAATTAAATA
>JAPKID020000488.1:0-17942 GCA_026931265.2 Tropidonophis doriae | reverse complement strand
ACACCTCTCCTGCGCGAGCTGCACTGGCTGCCTGTGACCTTCCGGGTGCGTTACAAGGTGATATTGACCATCTTTAAAGTGCTCCATGGCACAGGGCCTAGCTATCTTCGAGACTGGCTGCTGCCTCATACGTCCCTACGACCCATTCACTCTCAGAGAGGGGCTTCACCGGGTGCCGTCAACCAGGCAATGCTGGCTGGCGACCCCCAGGGGAAGAGCATTCTCTGTGATGGGCCCCACCCTCTGGAACGACCTACCTCCCGATATCCGTACCATCTCAGACCTTCGCCTGTTCCGCCAGCAGTTAAAAACACACTTCTTCAATCTGGCTGGCCTGGCCTGATTACTCGGGCCCAATGTCTTTAGGCTCAAAGTTTTAATTGGGGAATTTTAAAAAAAGGGGGTTTAGCGCAGGGGAGGATTATTTAATGTAATTTTAATAAGGGTTATTTATATCATATTTATTGTATTTGTTTTTAATTCCCTGTGCGCCGCCCCAAGTCCCTATGTGGAGATGGGTGCGGGGTAGAAATGCAAATAAATTCAAAATTCAAATTCTTGACGAATGTATTTTATTTTTCTTTATGTACCCTGAGAGCGTATGCACCAAAGACAAATTCCTTGTGTCTCCAATCACACTTGGCCAATAAAGAATTCTATTCTATTCTATTTTGAGATAAATGATTCCAAAGATTAAATCACCAAGTTGGATGCTCCTTTCCTCAGAAGATTACGTATAACTCCCCCCTCTTCCTCTTTTGTTCTGGCAATCCCTATGAACAACTGACCTGCCTAAATCTGGAGGGGAAAAGACTGCAAATGACGGACAATAATATTGAATCCGCAGGGAGAGCATCCAGGCATCTCCCCCGTCCCGCAAACCTTGCTCTTAAGCGACAGCTGTGGTTGAAAACCCTGGCGCTAATTGCAAGTCCAACCCCACTCTTGGGATGGCCGCCCCTTCCCTTCCTTGAAAGCAGCGGCTGCGGTCACCGGGACTGACCGCCTCTCTCCGTCCTGGAGAGGTGCACGCTGAAGGTGTCTTAACTGCAGAGCCCAGGCGAGAGGGAACTCCTTCGTGCTGATGTCAGGCGTGGCGTAGAGGCTGGCTCTCCGGAGGGTGTGATTGCGTTTGGCTGAGCTTCAGGCAGTCTTCTATCTTCTCCGGCTAACTTCCCGGCGCTGAGGCGGGCTGCGGGGGACAAGGTACTGTACGGACCCTCCCGCTCGTTTTCTCTCTCCCTCCCCCCCCCTCCACACACCTCTTGCCTTGCTCGCTCGAGGACGAAGGCTGCAAGGCGCGCGCCGAAAGGAAAGGCGTCCAACACGGAGTACTTGAGGGGAGGGGCGGGAAAATGGGGAGGGGGCGAAGTTGGAGAAGATGCAAAGCGCGGGCGTTTTCGGGATCCGGCCCGTGGCGCCTTTTGGCGGCAACGGGACTTCTCGAGGCAAGGCGTTGGAGCCCCCGCTTGCCCTCGCCGGAATAGTTTGCGAGGGACTGGAAGGAAACCTGTGCAAAGGGTTGTGTGAGGGGCTCGTTTGCCCTTTCCCGCTTCCAACTCTTTTTGGCTAGCCCGCCGGCCTTTCAGGAGGAGGGAGGGATCGCGGCGGTGTGTGTGTGTGTGTGTGTGTGGACTTCTGAGAGATTGCAATCTGGGAAGGCTTTTTAAAAAAAAGTTATTCTTTTTAAAAAGGGTTTCTTTAAAATATGCACGAGAGGCAGGTCCTGGAGGAAGCCAACGGACGGCTTCTTCTTTTAGCCGGGAGGGAGGGAGGGAGGAAGGGAGAAAAAGAAAGAGAACTTTGTATGCTGAGAGAAAGAAAAGATGGGTAGGGAAACTGCAGGGTACCGTCTCGGGTGATTCAACCTCGGACTGCCTTGCGAAAATGGCACACTCGGTGTTGCCCCAAGAAACGGTGCGAGCGCAAACTTTCTTCAAACCGTCCCTCCCCGCCCTCTTTAAGAGGAAGGAAAACTATTTTAATCCAGGCTTGTGGTGGGTTGGGTGCTTTTCAACGTGGCCGTTGCCCTGGCTGCTGGTGTCAGCGAGGGCTTCTTTGACGGCTCTGCGGCTTTTATCTGACCCCAGGGAAGAAGGCCTGCCCGGCTTCATTTCCTGTGAGTAAGTGGGCGTCGATTATTTGGATGTATTGAGAGTAACATGGCACACAGTGTTGCCTGCGTCAGTTTACAAGCGTAAGTATGGAACACGGTTCTGTGCTGAGCAAGCTTGGGCTCTTTCCACTTGGCTGGGTCTGTCTCTGCAATGCAGGAGATAATTACCCACCCACCCCCAATTAACGCCTCGGTAGTTTATCCTAAACAAAATTAAAAAATAAAAAGTGCACAATTGGAAGAAGTGCTTGGTATTTTTTTCAGCCTAAAGAATGGTGAAGTCCCTTCCTAGGGATAAGAAGATAAGCGATGCCCTGCTTGGTCCAGATGGATCCCTAGCCCATCTTGTGCTGCAGTCTGCTCTGACAGTGGCCAACCAGCTGCTCACAGAAGCCCATTAGTCTCCAAGCAGATGGCCTTCAGAGGCAGCCCCATTAAAGTTAATAGCCCTTGATAGCCATGGATTCCTCCAACTGTTTTTTGAAGGGAGCCAAATAAATTGGTCACCAGCACCATGTCTCTTGACTCTGCATACAATAAGATTTGAGGGAAAACAGCCTTTTGGGGGGAGGTGGTGTCTATGATTTAGTCCATATTTCACATTGCAGAAGTGTCCAGAGTTTTCTCCAGTTTCCTTCCTGAAGATATTTAAATGTGGAAATGTTGTAAGAGACAGCATTTTTTGAGAAGCTATCTTGCATTACTTGACTACAGCTTTTCTGCTAGTCTAAAAATGATAGACAGCAGTTGAGTTTCAGTGTACACCTCTGCTAAGGCATGGGGAGATTCCCTTGACCCCTCCTCACCAGAAAGCTTTAGAAGGAATTTTGGGAATTTGCAACAGAAGGAGCCTTATTCTTTGAGCACTGAGTCAAAAGGCCATATACATCAGTTAGGTGGCAGGAAATTCTAAGGTTTAATTAGCATGAGCCTCCTCAGTCATCTTCGCCAACTGTGTTTGGCAAAGAAAGATCTTGTGTATACTATAAAAAGGTAAAGGTTCTCTTTGCACATATGTGCTAGTCATTCCCGATTCTAGGGGGTGGTGCTCGTCTATTTCAAAGCCGAAGAGCCAGCGCTGTCCAAAGACATCTCCATGGTTATGACTAAATGCTGAAGGCGCACAGAACACTGTTAACTTCCCGCCCAAGGTGGTCCCTGTTTTTCTACTTGCATTTTTGCATGCTTTCAAACTGCTAGGCTGACAGAAACTGGGACAAGTAACGGGAGCTCACTCTGTTACGTGGCACTAGGGATTCAAACCGCCGAACTGCCAACCTTTCTGATCGATAAGTGCAGCGTCTTAGCCACTGAGCATCTTAACCACTTAGCCCTTTTGTGTAGATTATAGCAAACTTAATAAGAAAACAGCCAAACAGCTCTCTTGTGCCTTACACTGATGATCTGCTGAAGCAACTTTGGACAGCCAAATACATTTGAGTTGGCCAAAGGATACTCATAAAGATCCTTGTCAGAAAGTCGCATGAAGAAGCCAGCCTACATCATGCACCATAAGTTGTGATATATAAATTTAACATTTCCCAGCTTGGTCTTTCCTAAAACTGATTCCTGAGCTGCTCGAAGATTTCATTGACTTTCTTCAAATCATTCTTGATTCCTGGCAACTGCCTGGACAGATTCTTAAAGTTTTCTTGGCAAGATTTCAGAGTGACAATATGCCATTGTACTCTTTCCTATGGCAGACAAAGTGTGGCTGGTTCAAGGTCACCCATCTGGCTTTGTGCCTAAGGTGGTGCTAGAACTCAGAGTCTCCCAGTTTCTAGCCAGGTGCCTTAACCACACCAAACTTGCTGTCCCTAAATCACTGTGACATGGCATATTTAGTGTGTCCATCCTTTCAACTACCTGAAAGCATAGCTGGAACAACTAGAAATGATTTCCACACTTATCAGAGATACCAGGTTCACTATCTAGAATCCACGATGTTCACAATTGATCTAAACCAGATAGGTCATTTTGTTATATCTCCTTTGATAGGGAAGGAACGGGTTATCTAGGAATGTTCTGCCTCAACAAGAGAAAGCAGATGGGGTTTTTCTTCGGATTAGCTAAATGCTATAAGAATTAATGCCAAGGAAGTCACTCACAAGACTGTTGCTGTAGTATAATAGGATGGTGAAGACTAGGATATCAAACTCTATTTAATTGAGGGCTGCATCAGGGTTGTGCTTGACCTGGGGGGGGGGGAACTGGGGGGCGTGGCCAGGGTGGGCATGGACAGCTCTATGTCACTCCTGTCAAGATGCCTGTGGTGGTCTGAGCACTCTGCCAGTGAAAACAGGTTCCCGAGTTCCGTTTTTGGCTGCCACAGCCTCCTGCCATCCTCTGCCAGTATAAAAACGGAGCGTGCAGCCCTCCTAAGCTATGTTTTCATGGGCAGAGGGTTGCAGGAGGCCGTGGCAGCTGAAAATGGAACTTGGGAACTTGGAACTGTTTTTACTGGCAGAAGCACCGCGGTCCAGTGCTTTGCTGTTTCCAGGGCAGCCCCATAGGCCAGACCTAAGTATCCTGCACCTTCAGTTTGACACCCCTGGTGTAGACAGAGGAGTGCCAGGTTGCAATTGCCTCAGCATTTGTCTGATGTTTTGAGGTCTAGACTTTGCTGTGTTAGCCATTGATGCCTCAGCAAGGGGTAGTGAGACAGAGTTAATGCAAGTGGTGTAAAGAAGCCATGCTCTTCACCTGGTGATCTCCAGATGATATAATTTCAGAGAGGAAATCACATTGGTTTGCATACGAAAAGGAATGTGATGCCATTGTTCATAACCTTGAGAATTAAAATGCTTACCAGATCTATGGGGCCATTGTTTTGAACTGTCCATCTTACATCGAAGTGGCTGAAGTATATCCTACACAAGAAGTTGTTTGCACATGGAGTCTTTCTCTAAAGAAGCGTGTATTAAATATATTCCATGGAGAATGATCACACTGCCAGATGTGTTGCCCAGGAAGCCAATAACTCATAGTAGAATGTAGAAGAAAGGTTGACCAAATAATGGAACGATAGCGTTTATAGGTTATCCCAATTCATTTTCTCTGTATAATGTTCTAAGTCAGAGGTGTCAAACTCATTGTCATCATGTGACGTATTATGACTTTTTCCCCTCTTTGCTAAAATGGAGCAATTGTGGCCAGCGTGTGATGCATCCGGGCCAAAGGCCATGAGTTTGACACCGCTGTTATAAGTGTTACCATAATATTCTCTTTTGTTTTGTTGTTGCTTTTGTTTTAAACCAGCTTTTGCTCCCTATCCTATTTTTAAAACTAGGGTTGTTTTGAATAACCAACCTCATTGTCAACACTGTAGCTTCACTTCCAGTCTAAATACCACACTGTATCTGAGGTTGAATACCTACTCCCAAGTATGGAAATTCGGGAGATTTCCTCATCCTCTTCCCTACTTGAAAAAGGATTGTTCTTTTAAAATGAGACCTTGAACTAGATGTTTTTAGGGACCTTTATCTAGATGTTTTTGTCCTTAAGATGGAGAAACAAGTGTAATGTACCAGCCCCCAAACTTTTTAATTTTTTTAATTACTTTATTCTTTTTAAAGTAGTGATAAAAAGACATGGCAAAAAAATGAAAAAAGAAAAGTATATAGATTAATAAAATATGGGATTCATTTGTACAAAATACAGTAGTTTTAAAAAGGATAGTTATATAAATGTTTATGAAATAGGTGTGTGAATATTAATTGCATTAGATAACTATATATAGAATTGTAACTTTTTACTGCTAAAATGATATATTGCAGCTCCCCAGCAGCTCTGATAAATGCTTGTAATTAAGTCAAGCTGCTGGAAGTCCAAAGAAAAAGAAAGAGAAAGCTTTGCTTTGCTTTAATTAAAGATTGTGTTAAGTTGTATATTTTTCTTCATTCATTTTAAATTGTGTTTCAGATTTCAATTTCTCTTAATTTCTTTCTTCTATAAAATAATTTATATTTGTCCTAATCAAAACCATGTTATGATCTACTAAGAACATTGAACATATTTTTGAAAATTGAGCTTCCAATAGCGTGTATATTGAATTACATTGTTAAAATAAGGTTTGATTTTCTTTATCACATATTAGATTGGTTTAAATCCCAAATAAGGTGAATGAAGGGCTGAAAACATCAGTTACAAGCTTGTCTCTGCTACAGGAGAAGCATGTTGCGTTACAATTTTTAAAAAATATTTAATTTGGAAGAATGGCAGTCATTTTCTCTTGTGATTCACCACTTCTACGTTTTTCCTAAAAACAGATTTTTTGTACTGTGGCTTTTAATTGTAAGTACCAGAAATTTTTTATCTGGGCATATGCAATATTTTATCAGTTAGACTAGATGGGCAGTTAAAAGTGAATTTTCATGTATTTATGAGGGCTATTATCAACATTTAATTGAATAGTTATGTTCAACTAAAGCAGATAGATCAAGTTATATGTCTCAGAAGCGGGCTTGAATAATTACTGTATATTTTTTAAACTAATGTGCATCAAGTGAGAATTGGGTTATAAAATGCTTTGGATAGCGAATATTTCTAAGAATTAGAAACAAAATCTTTAATATAAATCTGTTGGGATTACAGCTAAAAATTTTAAGCCAGAAGTGATGAAATTGAGACATTATTAGTTAGCCTTAGAATCTATCAAGGCTGCCATAAAAAAGAACCAAGCTATAATTCTTAGCTTCCTGGAGCGAATTGCAGTGGTTATAAAACAAGGCTTTCAATTTATTATCGGATTCACTTATTCTGTATTTTGGATGAACCTGCCAACCATTGTTCTGATAATTCAAAAATTCTTGAAATATTACGAGTCATCTAGGTGGTAAAGCTAGAATAATACTGTGTTATTGCATGATTGCAAAACAGTGTAGTAATGGTTTGAAGAAGGTTATAAATAATCTCACAAGGGTTAAAGTATATTGCCTGATCTTGCAGAAGTGGATCTTGAATGTTTCTTTTTAAGATGCAGCTGCTCAGGATAGAGCCTTGTAAGATGTCTTTTTTGTTGTTGTCGTTTTGTTGTTGTTGTTATACTTTATTCATTAAGCATGAACCTCATTCAAAAATGCACAACAAATACCACTGACTGGTGCTAATGGTTGATACGGGTTGCTGCCAGCATCCTAGGTATCAACCAAGTACCTTCTTAAAATATACGATGTTCCAATTAGCACAATTTTTTGCAGTTCTGCTGGTATTATTGCAGGAAGCTGCAATTTCTTGATGTGTTTTATAAAATTCTTGGACATGGTACCAAGTGCTGTGATGACAATGGGTATCACTGTTGACAAATTATTATTATTGTTGTTGTTGTTCTATTCCTCCCAAAACTTCATACTTACATGTCTGGAGAACTTCATGTCTAGGATGTGGTGTTTATTTTGGGGGGAGGGGTATGTATTTTTTCTGTATCTTTCAATATGTATAAGCATGTGTTACATATTTTGTAAATATGATACATTTGGTTGAGGTCGGGTGTGGTGGAAATGAGATAGGCAAGGCATGGAATTATAAAAATGTATCTTTAGGTCTAACACATTAGTATTTACCAAGAATAATGTCCAGTTTCTTATAAAGTGTTCCTGTTATGTTATAGCAATAGCACTCAGACTTATATATCACTTCATGGTGCTTAACAGCGCTCTCTAAACCAGGGGTATGCAACCGCCAGCCCATGGCCCACTACCAGCCCATGAGCCATTTGGAACCAGTGGGGGGGGGGCAGAATTAGGTGGGATGTACGTGTATGCCTACTGCTTATGCAAATGGAGCAGGGGTGGATTGCTGCCAGCATTACTCAGGGTGCGCAAAAATTTTGTAGAATTCATGAGTATAATTAGAATTACAACTAAAACTTTGTGGGTTTTTTTAAATTTTGAAATATATGGCTTGGCATATTTGTAATTGTTTAAATGTTTCCTAGAATTAGAAAACGTTTTTTGTAAGGATGGAAAAAACTAGGGAACGATTCATTTGAATAGAAAGTCTCAGCATTCAAAAACAAAATCTAAGGCAGTGATGGCTAACCTTTTTGTTGTTGGGTGCCGAAAATGTGAGCGTGCACGCACAATAGCTCACGCGTGTGCCGACACCAATAATGCAAAGCACGCCGCCACATATGCACCACACTGCTCACCTCCAGGCTGAGCTTCGCATTTCCTCCGGGGGGCTGGGGGAGGCCGTTTTCGCTATCCACCGGCTCCAGGAAAGCCTCCTGACCCTGGGGAGGGTGAAAAACAGGCCCAACGGGCCAAATGAACTTCCAGTAGGCCCATTGGGCCCATTCTTCACCCTCCCCAGACTCTGGAGGCTTTCCTGAAGCCTGGGGAGGATGAAAATGGCATCCCTCAGCCCTCCGGAAGGCCAAAAATCAGATGGCCGGCACATGCCTGCACGCTGGAGCTGATGGCTTATATGCCGGCAGATATGGCTCCACGTACCACAGGTTCGCCATCACAGATCTAAGGCATGCGTATGCATGTCGACCCAAAGGGGAGGTTCTTTGCATGGACAGAGATGGAAATTGCTAAGTATAAATATTTTTTGAATTGAAACATCTTAAAACAGCAGGTGGACTGGAGACATGGTTTATTATACAGGAGCATCGTTGATACATGGCTCCATAAAAAAATTAAATCAGGCTGCAAAACAACTAAAACCAAGAGTTTTGATCTGACCTGACAGATAAGGATTGAAGCAGTCAATGACAGGAGTTACAAAGCAAAGCTGTTTTGATCCCAGAACTAGATTACAGTCCAATGGTGAGATTTATTTCAGAGGCAGCAAACCCACCACATAGTTACACCAACTAACTCCACAGGTGACTGTTATAAACTGTGATGACATGAAAATGATAAAATGTGCATTGCCATGTCACGACACATGCCATGGCCTTTTGTATCTGAATCCTGGTAGTAGGTACACGTACAAAGATTATGATGGTTTGTATTGCATTATTGTGCATAGACATCATAATTTCCTGTCCTTCTAAGTCAGACCCAAGTTCTGTGCGTTTGCCAACCTCTTCTTCCCCAGGAACACCCTTATTTCCCTTTATGGCAGAGTCTATGACGTCTAATGCTATAAACATATGGTTTGGATTTCAATTCCCATCCATGTGGCCACAAGCCATTTATGGTAGCTATAGTCTAGAACTCTGAAGAATATCAGATTGTCTACTGATCTAAAAAAAAAAGTGAATTAATTATTTACTTCACAATATATTAATCCAAGGACCTACTATTTTCCCCATGGCTAAGGTTGTTCTTGCTTTTGAGTGATGTGACCTTACAATCCAAATTCTGCATGGAGGTGAACAAAAATGATTTGAATCAAACATGATTTAAATAAATGTTCCCAGTGTATTTCTTCAGGCTCATTAAAAATTACAGGTTAGTAACACTGGGAGAAATTCTGGGGTTGCTATGCTGTTACTACTGGTTATATATTTCTGCATCAGTTCTTTCCAAACTCCCTCTTTTGATCCGGAATCGTTATCCTTTGTTCTCCTACGTTTTGGAAACTGTTCTCTGAGTGCTATTATCAGCACTTTGCACCCTAAAGTTTTTGTGCTTCTCTGGTGAGTAAAATTATTTTGACAATAGAATAACACCATAGCATCAATGTGCAAAGCACACATTGAAGGTGTCACTGTCCACCTTCAAAAGTTCCTTTGCCTTTAACCAACTTCTATTTGTACGTGTATCTTGCTTGTATCATTTATTGTTCAGCATGTTGAAAGGATAAATGATGAATAATTTCTTAAAACTGCCACATGGGAAGTGGGACCTTTCATTACTTACAGCTATTTATAGACAATTCATTATAAATGTAAAGAGAAACCAACTGAGAGCAAATCGATAAACAAAGCCTCTCCCCCCAGTATCTGTTAGTGATGAATAGCCTATAAACTGTTCCAATATTCCATCTGCCAACATTAAAAATAAATAAAAACTGGCTGGACAAACAAGGAGACTTCCAAATGTTGCTGGAATAGGGAGGAGACATGCTTTTGATTTCTTATTCTTGCAGTATTTTGTGACTCTATTGGGTAGTTTGTTTTGCCTGTTGTGCCTTTTGTCTGATGAACTGGTAGCCTACGATGAAGGGCAGATTAAAAATACTTTTAATAATAGATCAATATTATGAGAGGATCTGAGGCACAGAAATGACATGCTTCGTAATACAGCACTATATCTAGTGCTTGTGCACAGCCATCATTTTATTCTACTTTTTGCTAATTAGAAGAAGACCAGTGTAAGTCACAAGTTCTTTAGCAGGAATAAGCAACAACAATCCTTTGATCTATCAAAAAGATCATGTTTTAAGCTCACTTCTAACCTAAAGGGGAGTTAAAATTCAAGAAAGGTGGCGTGCAGCCTTCCTTTCTCCATATTTTAATATGAGGTGGGGAAAATTGACAGATTTACCCCAGAGGGAAGAAGAAACTGAAAAATGAGAAGGGGATTGTGGCTGTTGTGATTGCAGAGTATAAAAGAGTTTGGCTTTAGGTGACAGTAGCAATGTTGGAAAAAGTGTGTGTAGGTCAGTGACAGGCATGCATAGCTGATAACATTTTGTGGCAAAAATGGCGACTAGTCAATCATGTCATTTGCAGGTGAGCTGGAACTGCAGTCAAGAAACATCTCTGCAAGATGGGAAAGGCTGCACCGTGAAATTGCAGTTTGATTTACAGGGGATTAGCAATAACTATATTTTGCCATATCAATGCGGTGTTAAAAGAGTACGTATGTCCCCAAATTCATTTTAAATCAAACAAACGGTTAAATTGGATGTGGTGAAGTCTATGTACAATATTTTTAGAATGATTCCTTGTAAATATGCTTGTTTGCAAACATTTTTTTGTTAATTGCTGTTCTTTTTTTTCTAAACAATACTAAGAATCCTGATGCAGTGCGAAGAATAAATTAGGGTTTATTTTTATTGCCCATCTTCAGCATTAAACTGTTTTATGTTTTTCTGGCTATATCTTTAAAAAGTTATTTGCAGATTTTTGAAATTCTAATTGGAATCCAGTGGATCGTTGAAAGCACATCTTGTGCCTCATGTTCTACATTATCCATCTGTGTCCCAGATTGGATTCTGTTGGACTCCAAGCGTTTTGATTTTTTAAAATATGTATTTCCCATTTACTTTACTTCTATTGATTTATTTACTGTTAAGCAATTAATATTCCTTTTCATTCAACAGCCACTTCATCCAGGAAGGTTGGCAAATAACCAATTGATGTTATACGGATCTATATGTTCAGCTGCTTACTCAGACTAGATTGGGGAGATGCTTATTTTTTGTTATTTACTTCCACTTATGACAGAGGAAAAGCAGTAAGAAATGTTAACCTACTCTATTCAACACCAATGATCCATTTTCTGTATTTTTTATTTAAAAATTATCCTTTGAAAGTGACAGAGAAATAAGCAGATATTTTGCAGATATCAGTATCTTGTGTGTCAATTCAGTTTGAGGCGAAACAAACATGTCTCGGAATCCCCTTCACTAGGTGACTGTTATTTGAAAATATCTATAGGAGATAAAACCGCTAGACATCTCATCACTATTTTGCCTATTGTCTTGATTTCTGAAAGCTGCAATAGTAGAGATGACTATATGTGTTGAAGTCCATATTTACCTATGAAATAGGAGAATGTTCTTGGACAAAGATCAGTGAACTTTACAATTGCAGATGCAATTATTTTTAATTTAGTTATATAAAAGAACTTCCTGTTCAAAAATTAACTCAAAAACTAAATGGTTCTAATCTGCCAAAGACAATATTATCATTAAATAGAAATGGATATATGAAGACTTGTAAATAATATAGACATCTGGAATTTACTGTACATATAAAGATTTTGCAATCCAGCATTCTGGGGGACAGTTGAGACTATATTTGGATTGTGAAAGTACAGCAATATTTTGATGAAAAATGGAATGTATTGAATGGAATAGGACATGACAACTTGTAGGTAGGAGATGTACGTGTATCTAAAACCTAAAATAATTGGGTTTGTTTTTGGATGTACTTTCTGTGGTATTTGGGGAAGACTTAGCTCTAATATAAAGAAAGGTGGAGAGAAAGAGAAGAAAACAGCCAGCAGCAAGGTGGCTGGCTCAGTTGCAGTGGGTGCATCACTGAAACACCTGAACAACCAGGTTAGAAATGGATTGATGAAAATCTATGTAGTTGCCAAGAATCAAGACTGAATCGATAGCACTTAGTTAAACAAACATAAGTGTGTATTTTGAAAAGCTGATTATGGAAAAAAGAACCTAACTTTCCAGTTTTTCCATTCCTAAATATTATGGTTTTCTTTATTGAACATAAATAGTGATTGTGAATCTTTTTGTCACCGAGTGCCCAAACCGGAACATGTGTGTGTGTGTGTGCCGGAGCCCCAGAAATTCAAAGACCAGCTGGCTGGAGCACATGCTGGAAACCAGAAGAGTAGCTGGCGACAGCATGCATGCCCATAGAGAGGGCTCTGCGTGCCACAGATTTACCATCCTGGACCTATAATCTTTTATGTCCCAGGATTATCCTTGGGTAGCTAGCCTGCTATGGCAAAATGGGAAAGAGCTATGTGGCTCTTTCTCATTTGGAAGCTTAATTCATGAAAACTGGAAAAGATGGGAGAATCCATCGGTCCTGGCTGGGAGTAGAGAATCAGCCATAGGGATATTTTATTCAAGCTGCCTTCCATGCAGCTAGCATGAAGCTCTGACTTTCTGCCGTGTCAGAGACAAAAGTGGTTGTAAAAAATGTCAATAGAAGATTGTTTTCTTTGTGCAAGCAAACATCTGTTCTCTCTTTCAAATTGTGCAAAGTCCATACAGGGATCTAATAACCTCAGGTGTGTTTGTTCTGGAATTACAATTCTTTCTTAAGGTGTGCTTATTTCCTGTGTGATAGACATTGAAGTTAAAGGAAAAAAGGAATTGCTCTTTAACATCTGCTTGTAACTTGTCAGACTTTAAACTTTCCTGGCGGATGAAGGTGCAACTTGTTGTATTTCATACCTGCATTTCCCAATTTGACATGCATTGGCTGGAGTGTGTGAGAGGGATGGGTTGGGAGAGAAATTGTGTACGGAGATATATAGGAAGAGGAAGAAGAAAGGAATGGCCGTTGCCTGACTTTGTTTTAAGACCAAAGCTCTGAAAATACGTGATCAGGGAAGAAGGAATAATATGACAAGAACAATGAGAATAAATCCTGTGTGTGTTTTAGATATAAGATAGAATCCACTGGAGGTTGTGGACATAGAAAGAAGGAAAGATAATGGATTTGGGAACGTGTCTTCTCAGAAAAAAAAGGCTTTTCTCTTCTTCCTTTCTTTTTATAGGACTGTGCAGTGTTTGGGATTTACTTCAGAAAAGATAGTTTGGGATATGTGGGAGTGCAAATGCAAATTCATTACACTTTAATTCCCCCCAGGAACATGTGGCTGCTGCAGGGAGGTACACATGTGCTCAGAAGGAATTTTAAAGAGCCATATCTAAAGCACTGCACGGCTCTAGTGGTTTCTGCATAATTAGAGGAAAATTCCCCCCTGCCCGATAATCAAAGTTTGTAAACAAAAAGAAAAACACATTTTTTTAAAATAGAAAGTCTACAATTGCTCTGGGAAGCTTTGAGAATAAAAAATACACTAAGATGTCAGTTGAGGTTTTTCAAATTGGAGGTGGAAGAAAATGGGAATTTGGTGCTCCAACACTGTTCGTTGAGAGAATCTTCTGGAGGTGGTAATTAAAGAGAGGATTTGGTGAGAGTGTATGTGTGTGTAGAATTATGTGCCACAAGGATAAAAAAAACCCCATCTCTGCATTTTATATATAGTTCTTTCAATAAGCAAAACAAGGACTCTTTAGAATCTGCCTTTTATTGCTTCTCTCTCCCACATTGTTGAATAACAATAAAACAATAAAATACAAGTCCTCATGCTATATAATAGAGCAGGGGAAATACAGGTGGGAGACAGAATGGAACATAGAATAACAGAGTTGGGAGAGACCTTAAGGTCTTCTAGTCCAACTCCTGCTCAGGCAGGAAGCCCTATTCCATTTCAGACAAATCATTGTCCAATCTCTTCTTAAAATTTCCAGTGTTGGAACGTTCCCAACTTCTGGAGGCAAGTTGTTCCACAGATTAATTGTTCTAACTTTCAGAAAAATTATCCTTAGTTCTAGGTTGCTTCTCTTCTTGATTATTTTCTATCCATTGCTTCTTATTCTACCTTTAGTTGCTTTGGAGAATAGATTGACTCCCTCTTCTTTGTGGCAGCCCTTGCCACTTAGATATTGGAAGACTGCTATCATGTCACTCCTACTCCTTATTTTCATTTAACTAGCTGTCCCCATTCCAGCAACAGTTCTTCATATGTTTTAGCCTCCAGTCCCCTAATCATGTTTGTTGCTCTTCTCTGCACTCTTTCCAAAGTCTCAACATCTTTTTTGCATTGTGGCAACCAAAACTAGATGCAGTATTATAGGTGTGGTCTTAACAAGGCATTATAAAGTAGCATCAGCATTTCACATGATCTTGATTAATGCAGCCTAGAACTGCATTGGCTTTTTTGGCAGATGCAGCACACTGCTGGCTCATGTTTAGGTGATTATTCACTGGGACTCCAAGATCCCTCTCACAATTATTTCTATTGAGCCAGGTACCACCTATGCTATACCTGTGCATTTGGCTTTTCTTGTGTAAATGTTGAACCTTACTTTTTTCACCACTGAATTTCATTTTGTTAGATAGGACCCAATGTTCAAGTCTGTCAAGATCCTTCTCTATCTTAAATCTATGTTCTGGAGTGTTGGGTATTCCTGTCAGCATGGTGCAATCTGCAAATTTGATGAGCACCTCATCTATCACCTCATCTAAATCATTGATGAAGATATTGAAGAGTACTTGGCCTAAGACAGAGCCTTGGGATACCCCACTGCATACTTCCTTCCATGTAGATGCAGTTCTATTGAGGACTACACATGGAGTGCGGTTGTTCAGCCAGTTATTAATCCATCTGGTGGTGCTGCTGTCTAACCCACATTTTTCTAATTTACAAAGTAGTAGCTTGTGATTTACTTTATCAAATGCCTTGCTAAAGTCCAAGTAAATTGTATCCACAGCATTTCTCTGGTCCACTAATGTCATTTTGTCAAAGAATGTAGTAAGATTTATTTGGCATGATCTGTTTTTGATAAACCTATGTTGGCTTTTGGTTATAACTTTGTTTGCCTCTACGTGTTCGCAGATTTGTTGCTTAATTACCTTTTTCAGAATCTTCCCAGGTATTGATGTAAGGCTGATACTGTAGGTCTATAATTTCCTGGATCCATTTTCTTTTCTTTTCTGGAAGATGGGAACTACATCAGCTCTTTTCCAGTCCTTTGGTGTAGTGATTAGAATGCAGTACTGCAGACTACTTCTGCTGCCTGCTGCCTGCCTGCAATTTGGCAGATTGGATTTCACCAGGCTCAAGGTTGACTCAGCCTTCCATCCTTCTGAGATCAGTAAAATGAGGATCCAGATTGTTGGGGGCAATATGCTGACTCTGTAAACTGCTTAGAGAGGCTGTAAAAGAAGCATGGAGCAGTATATAAGTCTAAGTGCTATTGCTATTTGGTAGTTCCCCAGTGCTCCAGGATCTTTGAAAGATATGGTTTAGTGGTTCTGAGATCATATCTACCAGTTCCTTCAGAACCTTGGGGTGTGATCCATCTGGTCCTGGTGATTTGAACTCCTAGTTTGGAATTACAATGCACTACAAGGTTCCTCTTCTACCACCATCCCAAGAGTTGACAAGAAAACTTGAAGCATTGCTGATCATATTCTGTATACATTTCCAGGTTTACCTGCATCTGGCCCCAACCTTGGTAGCCTTCCAGAAGTCCTACAAACATGGTTATGTCAACAGGCTTGGGGGTCTTAATGTGGTAGCTACATTGTATCACCGAACATTTTTTCTTCTACGTGTTTTAAAAATAATATTGATGTTCTTATTGTTTAATGTTTAAAGTGTTTACTTTTTATGATTTGTTAAAAATTATACACTATCCAGAGTTATGTTTGTCAGTCAGACAGCTTTATAAAGGTGAGGAATAAATAAAGTAAGAGAACAGGATGGGGATCAGATGAGGAACAAATAACAAAAATTATGTTGGGCTCCTTTCATGCAAGATGGGAAATGAAACCGTGATTTCATCCACCCATGCCATGTTTTAATCTGTCTCTCCATCCAAAGCAGTAAATTGTCAGTCATGAATGCAGAACTTGTTTGAGGCACAACAGGCAACATTATAAGCACTAAACTCCATTGTCTACCTGGCGATGTTCTTGCCAAGCCCTGGGACTATACTGTGACGTTGAAGCAGCCTCAGCTCAAGACTTTGCTGACGAAGTGGTGAAAGAAAACTTGACAAAGGAAAACAACTGAAAAGAAAGAGACAGATTTTCTTCTTCTTTTCTTGCTTGAGTCACCAGTTACGGAGCCTGTCATGTGGCTGAGTGAGAATTGAAGCCACTGGGAGGGTCCAAAGTGACATGGGATGGTTTGGATTGGATACGTTTCTGATTTTACAAAGTACCAGCCAGAACAGTGCTCTTTTGATGAAGCTGGTTAAAATAGAACAGAACAGGACAAAATAGAATAATTGGCCAAGTGTGATTGGACCCACAAGAAATTTGTCTCCTGTGCATAAGCTCCCAATGTACATGCAAGCAACATGATAAATCATAAGATACAATCATCATAAGTCATAAGATACAACCTTGGTAATCTTAGGATACTAAATAAAAGCAATCAACATAAATCATGAGGTACAAATAAAAAAGTTATAGTCATAAGATGCTAAAGGAATAGGTAACAGAAAGGTGAGAAGGATAATAGTAATACAGTCCTACTATGTGATTTAACTACGTGGACAAGCCTAACCTGAGCTCTCCTAACTAAGATGGTTTTCTGATTCAAGTATAGAGAATCATCTCCCATCATCAGATTAAATAAGACTCAAATGCTAGTCCAAATAGCTTCCCTACAGAAACTGAGATGAGAAAAATCTTATCTTGACTTCTGAAAGCAAAACAAGAATTGGTCTGGCTCCCATACAAGCAAAGATAATCGTTTCTAACTCTGAAATGGCAGGTGTGACATTGGAAAAGGAAACTTGAAGAGAGATCCTAGGTTTTAATAATTCCCTCAACCCTGTCAAACTATTCATTAAGGCTGCATTACTATTACTATTAATCTTCTCATTGTTCCTATCACCCATCTCCTTCCACTTATTACTTTATGACTGTAACTTTGTTGTTTGTATCCTTACTATTTATTGATTGTTTCCTAGTATGCTTAATTGCTTATTTGTAACCTATGACTATCGACATTTGAATGTATGTTTTCTTTTATGTACACTGAAAGCATATGCACCAAAGACAAATTTATTGTGTGTCCAATCACACTCGGCCAATAAAGAATTCTATTTCACTCTGCTTCATTCTTAAACCAACCTCTGCCTTCCAGTGAAGGAAAATATCAGGAGACTTCATGGGAGTCAATTAGGTGGCCACCCTTGCTACTTCCATCAGCTCTCCTTATTCACCATCTTTGGCAGGTAGATAGGACCTTCCTGTATTACTGAGTAGTCCTGGTGCTAATGTTCATTGCACGCATTTGGTCCAGTCCAGTGTTTCTCCCTCTCTTAATTTACATTCATTGTGATTTTGGCCACTAGAACCATCAGTGCCCGGTTTCCCCGAAAATAAGACCTCCCCAGATAATAAGCCCAATTGGGCCTTTTT
>JAPKID020000487.1:0-17948 GCA_026931265.2 Tropidonophis doriae | reverse complement strand
TCTTGCCTTGTATATAGTTAACCCTTATATTTCACTGTAAATAAACCTTGCTGTTATTTGAAGAAACCTGTGTCGGACCCTTCCTCACAGACTTTAACAGGTTTAGTCTTAGATTTGTTCTTTGTCACATCCACAAATGCAGAACTTGTTGAAAATACAAACTGGCAATTCCCCCTCCCCCATTTGGAACTGATAGAAATTTTCTTGCTTTTTCAAGGTTGGTGGTACAGCATCTAAAAGCTGCCCCAAGTTGTTTTTTTTCTCTCCTTACAAATAGAAGGAAAGCTGTAATATAATGATGACTACTACTACATAAGAGTTGATGTGAATAAACTGAAATAATATATTGGGTTACTGATAGTATGGTGACTGCTAACCAGGAGGAGACGTTACACAACCATTTTTAACTTCATTAGTACTTACAGTGCCTGAATTGTGCCAATAAGGAAAAAAATAACCTTGTTGAGTAGTGCCTCCTAATGGTCAGTAGCTAATATAATCTCTATAGCTACAATTCCTAAGTATGAGAGCATGTAGAAAAAGTGGAGATGTAACTGCACTGCTTCTATAAATGTGTTGATGAATTTGCTTTATGAAATTCAGGCCTTAACATCTCTCAAAATTGTAGAAACTAACTGTGCAGGATGTAATATTTTCAGGGAGAAAGTTGAAAGGATATGCTTATTGTTCAAAATCCAGAAAGAAAATAACATATAAGGTAGCTAACTAATCTAGTTTTCTTTATTAGGTCATTGGATGATAAAAGGAAGGTTAGTCTGAAAATGGGGCTTGGTGATAATCATGCAGGATTAGTGATAATCATGCAGATCTCAGCAATACAATAAAAAGTCTTCACGTGCAAAGAAGTCATCAGCATAGTGAGAGATGACTTGGGAGACTCTCTTAGTAGACAATATAATAAGTTTAAGATAGAACTCCTGATGCCCTAAGACCTATTACTGGAGTTAATGGTAATGACAATATAAAATATTGTATATAAAATGTACATAGAATATTATTATTTGAGAAGAATCCAAACACTTATGCTAACATGGTTATCTAAAAGAAATGGGGAAAACCACATCCAGGAACGTATCTTGCAAGTATGTACTTCCCATCAAAATGTGGGCTCCAAGCAAGTATGTGATTGCAGAGATCAAAAAGAATTTCTCCATTCTGTGGCTCAACTTCCCTGAAATAAAGACTTACTTCTATAGTTACGAAAGCATCCTCTGAAAAACATTAGCCCCATTTAGTGGGGCTAAATGAATAGGATCTTTGGAGGGCAAACATGACTTGTCATAACAGCTTCTATGAGAAGCCCATCAATTTTATAAATCAAATATAAATAAATAAAAATAAATCTCTGCAAACGTCCCAGGGTAGGGCTTACATGTTGATGTGCTAAGGCTGCTGGGCCTGAGAAGCTGAATTTAACAAATGCATCCTCAGCCACAAAAAAGTAGTTTTATCTCCAAGTTTCAAAGGGATTGTTTTGCCTGCTGAAAGTAAGATTTTAGAATAATTCTAATAATTATTTAGAGTAATTATAACTATTCAGCAGTATGCATGTCACTGGTTTCATTTACCATGTATTACATGTAAGCCCATCCATGCATAAGCCGACTTCCAATTTTTTTTTATAAAAATACTATGAAAAATGTATTACCCACAGATAAGCCAAACTCTCAAACTGTTGGCATGTTTTAATGTTTCACAATTGATTTATATGCTATTTGCCCATATTTTGTGTGGTATTCTGGTGTAAAATTCAAGGGCTGACTTATCTATGAATGGCTTACAGGCCAGTATATATGGGACACAGGCAAGTACCAGAATTATTATTTATATTATTATTTATACTCATGCATAAACTCAATCCAATTTTTTGGGTGTATTTTGGCACCTATAATCGTAGACTTGTCTGTGAGTATATACAGTATGTTTCATCTATAATCTTATCACTGTCGACAGTCTAGTGCAGTGATGGATTACCTTTTTTGGCTTGCGTGCCAAAAGCAGGGGGAGCGCAGGGGGGTCGTGCATGGGTGTGCCACACCCATAATGTTATGTGTGTGCCCCCCTGCTTTTGGTGCGCTTTTTCGCCCTCCTCAGGCTTTAGAGTCTTTCTAGGAGCCTGGGGAGGGTGAAAACAGCCTCCCCTCCCCACCTCCAGAGGCTTCAGGAGCTTCCCTGAAGCCTCCAGAGGTGAAAAATGGCTTCAAAAGAAGGCCTAAATCAGCTAGCTAGTGCTGACAGGGCAATGCCTTGCGTGCCCTAAAAAATGGTTCCACATGCCACCTGTGGCACCCGTGCCATAGGTTCGCCATCACTGGTCTAGTACAGTGTTTTTTGAGCTAATCTATTTCTATTTTAAACTGTCAAAACTGAACAGTTGGACTTTAAAAAAAAATGTCATACCTGAGTTTACTACTTGAACATGTGATGATTCTGTGATTCCAATATATTCCTTACTGCTTCCATATGACAGGCAAAGTAAATAAATGTAGCATTGCTTAATTTGCATAATGTACATAGGTCATAGAATTCAGCTTCTGCACTGCAGAATGTGAACTATCTGGGTGTTGGATTCTTACAACACACTTGAAAGTTATAAATTCACCTTTCCATTCATCCTGTAAGTTATGCATTAGTCTGGGTACCCCCAGGTGAATTGGACTGATTCTCATAATTTCCTCAGAAACCAACACATTTGGATGGCACCGATCTGTAGTTTGTATTATTTATCTGACATGACAATACATGTAATCTCTTTATGTGCATGTGTGGGAAACAATATGTAGATGGACAAACATTGGGGGGGGGGTATTGGCTCCTGGTGACTTGGCATGATTTTGGAAGGGATTCACCATTGCTTTCTTCTCAGGGCTGAGGGAGAGGTCAGCTGTCTTTGTGCCTAAGGCAAGAGTAGAACTCATAAGTTCTTGGTTTCTAGCCTGATGCCTTTAATCACTACACCAAACAGATTCTCGATCCTTTATTGGTATAATATAATAGTGCAGCAATCCTTTAATCCTTCAAGTCCTCATGCCATTATCCATCAAATTCTCTGGCTTTTGCAGAGAGAACATTTGAGTCAATTGAACTGCAATAAGGTTCACTGAAATGCATTTTACGGCTTGACTGTCAGCAAGTGCAGCTGGTGTTTTGATTAATGTCACAGAAAGCAATGCACCAAATAGAGCAATTGCTTATTCTCCAATAGTTTGTACATAAAAATTGGGAGATGCTCATGATATTGTAGTTCTATGCTATGGATCACAATCACCACTCCCTTCACTATTATACTTTATATTGGTGAGGGCTTTTGATGGTTTGCTGTATGCTCTATATATTCCTGTCACCCAGCCAAGAAACAAGGTTATTTTTATTAAAGACAACCATTCCAACAGAATTCAGGAGCTTCAGTCTATCAAATGGCAGACAATAGGCCCTCCAATTTGTTGTAAAATCATATTTGCATGGAATTGAGTAATTGTTGCAATCTATTCCATTGCAAAGCACCAAGCTGGGTAGTCTGGGAACTGCATGGTTATTAAGTGTTTGTCCACATACATTTTGTGCTAGAGAAAACGCATAAGACACGTAAAGAGAAGCAGAGATTGAACTTCACAAAAATTAGAGGATAATCTCTGAGGAACAATATTTCGGGCATAACTACACCAAGCCAAAATGCATTTCCTACAGCATCAAACAAAGTAAAAAGATTTCATGATGAAAATAAAAATTAAATTACGGTGTAAAATATTTAATTATACACATTAAAGAATTAAAGTCTACAGCATGTTTTTAAAAAGAGTTCTAACTTTTCTGCTCCACCACAGTTCTGTCTAAATATTCCCAGAATCCTTTATTCTGTAATTGGCAAAATTACAAAAATAAGAACATTCCCATTGGCACTAAATAGCCATTACATCAGACAGAGGCAAATTAAAAAACAGGATTAGATATCAAGTCTGAATTCCTATCCACATAAGGTCAGATTCTGCAATGATCAGAATCAAAGCCTTGTTGAGAAAGAAAGGTTAACTCCCACAACACAGCAAATGAGATATGTAAGTAGCAGTAGTTGTTCAGTCATTCACACACTCCTTTTTGACCCAAGGGACATCATTTTGTCAGGAATGTCTGTCAGTAACTACTTCTCTGAGCTCTTGAAAGCTCCTGCTTCGACAATTCTACTATTGTATAAAGTCTGAAAGTTCTGTTCATTATCAAATCAAAAGGATTTGTCATATTGACAAGACATTCTACATGAAGAATATTCATGGTTGGGAATGAGAACAATACTTTCGTCTCCTCTCAAGTTTAGGAATCTCTTTGAGTCTTGTCATTCTGTACATGTTTTCCTTTTTGCAGTTTACATTTAAAAATTAAGGATAATGCAGGCAGTTTTACTCTCACTTTTGTTGGTGACAGTCTGTTGTGTAAATCCCATTATCACAAGATTTCCATGTTCCCACTTTAATCAGTAACTTAACAAAGAACAAATTATTCAGCACATTACAGAGGGTTCCCAGATGGAAACTGCATCCCCAAGGAAAGATGGCTGCAGAAAATACAGGTGGAAAAGAAAGACCTGCTGAGACTGTTGTGTGAAGCGCTACTTCATGAATTTAAATATGTTGTGTGTGTGTGTGTTGTGAATGCATGTGAGTAAAGGAGACCTGATAGAACAACAGCCACAATGCTTTTTGCATTTCTGCTAGGATTTGCTGATTTTGAAAATTATCAGTGGACCACAGCCCAGGTCACTGCATGTCTTCTGTCTCACCTTGAAATCCTCCCCTATTTCTGCTACCTTTTGAAGTAGTATAACAACATAACTTACCTGCAATCAGCAGTTTCTGAGTCACTGAACCAATTACAGGTTAGTCTTCATTTAGCAACTTCAGTTGGGATCAGCATCTTGATCCTTAAAGCAATTGCTAAGTTAAACATCATAATTTCAGTTCACTTCCCTTGTATTAAATATCTGCAAAAGCCATAAATGCAAGGATTGATCACAAAGTTACTTTTTCTTTACCATTGTAACTGTGAATGGTTGATAAATGAGGACTACCTGTGCGAAGTTAAGAATAATACAGACTTATATGTAGATTAAATTAAATACCTACAATGAGGGACTAATATAAACACCCCCAAATATAGAGAAAGGCTCTTTGAGTTTTTAAAATTATGTATGTTGCTTTTGTGGAATTTGAATAAATATTTTACATGCTTATCTTTCAAACAGAGAGGATTGGATCAGGATGTAAATATGTATTGAGTGTAACCCTGAGCTTTCTGAAGAAGCAGAAGCTTTTGTGTGTGTGTGACAATAAAGTCTGGTCTCTTTAGGTGGGCAGAAAGTATCCTTTGCAGGATCTGTTGAGGAAGTCCCTACTGGATCAGAGAAGTCAGAAGAGGGTGATGCCCCAGAAGAGGAGACAAATGTGAAACAGGAAGAGGGAGAGGGAGATCCGCCATTAACAGGTAATGCGCCTTGGATTGCAATGCTTGCTAAATAGCACAATGTTAGGCCTTCTCTTTTTCCCCTCAAACAATTTGTTGCATTTTTTCTTTTGCAAAGGACCCAATTGCATGTTTACCCCTTATGAAGGGTTTCTCTGTTATTTCCATTTTTGCTTGACGGAAGGATAAGTAATTCAGTTCTTTTTTTTTATGGGTCATTAAGCCAGGAAGACTGAGAAACAAATGCAGCTCTAGGACCATGCCATAAGGAAAGAGTGCTTTTCTAAAGAGTTATAGATGCAAAACCCCTAATCATTCTCCGAGGCCAAGGTTGTGACTCTATTGCAAGGGTGTCAAACTTGCAATGTCATGTTCTTGTCACATGACTTATCACGACTTCTTCCCCCCTTTGCTAAATCAGGGGTGGGCGTGGCCAGTGCATAATGCAGCTTTGCTTTCTCCCTTATTTGGGGCTTACCAGGGTGTTAGGACACAGTATGTATGTATGTATGTATGTATGTATGTATGTATGTATGTATGTACATATGTATATATACACACATACATACATACATACACACACAGAGGCACATAAACACGGCCCTTAATATATTTAATATGGAATTTTTCTTTTAACAGAGAATTTGACTCAATTATTTGGCTCTCTGGAACTGTTTCCTTTTCTAATGTTTTACTTTTATTAATGCAATCCATTTTTAAGTCAAAAGATAGTTAGGAAATACAGTTTATATTAGTCTGGATGGGAATTTGAGAAAAAAAAAAGAGAAATCTGATCTTGGTTGGAATTATGTATGACACTTGTTTCATCCCTCTCAGTCTGGGTTCTATGAACTAGTTTCTTCACCTTTCCAATTTATTTTTATGCTGTGAGTCTCAAATAAACATCCTGGATTTTTTTTAAAAAAACATTTTCACACTTTCATAAAACTTGATTCCCATAATTCACAAACCACTTTTACATTGATTTGATTGAAATAATCATTTTTTTAAAAAAATAATTGCCTCTCCCTGATCTTTCCTCCCTTTCCTTCACAGATCATGACATGGAACAGAGTCACTCTGACTGGAAAGAGAGACCTCCTTGTGCTGTTAAACTGGAAAATCGCTCCTCTCCACCCCCAATCCACACCACAACCTAGCATTGGAAGTGAAGGATAGTTTGGGGAGATATCCTATTGATGGCAATCTCTCATTTTTCACAAGACCAATTGGATTACTTCCTTTAACAACTATTTTCCCTCTTACTCTCTTTTCTGTTCTCAATTTGTATCTTATTTGGCAGTGTTTGGTTATGTTCAGTGAATTATTCAATAGAAGTGGGGGAAGGGAAAGGAAGTGAATGGAAAGCTGTCTAGAAATGAACCTTCATGTTCAAAGGCAAGATATCTCTGATGGCCTGTTGTTCTGGACATGTGGTGGGATGGCTGTTTTTATTGTGCCTTGCCAGTAGATTTCACTGCAAGGGGAGGAGGAAGGCCATCCTCACACTCACTGTTTGACCTTCAACCCTGAACTAGATGCTCATTTGGTTGGATCTATCATGATCATTCATGGTTTTTAAAAAATGTTTCTGCTCACCCATCCAGATCTGATAATTATATGACTATGACCATGGTTTGCAATTTTAATTATTATCTAAGGACATCAGATTGCTGAGGTGCTTCCAGACAAATTGAGCCTTGTTCTAGTAATAAAAAAGTATTATACAACTATGTTATTTTTCATTATTAAAAAATGGAAACTATTGTGTGTTGGTAGGAGGGAGAAACAGAAGAGAGATTATGCAGTAACTGGAAGCAATGTTCTATGTAAACCATGTAAAATTTCAACAAGGAGCTTGATTGCACAATAAATTCCTTGTTTGGCAGCACTTCCCTGAAGATATTGCCATTTGATTTCTAAAAACCAAATGTTAAAATTTGGTAGTTCAACAACTAGAATTTATAGCTGGGTTCAGCTGAATTAGCTAAAGAAAGATCTTTAACGTCTGTCTCCCACATCCATTGTTCTATTCAATGCTCAGAAAGCTGTAATTTAAGATCCAATCCCTGAATAGTTGAATCTTCCTTCCTTCTTTCTCCTATACCTTTCTCCTTGTGCATTGGGCAATGCCATTCCATGCTTTTCTGCTCTATTAAAGCTTTGTAAATAAATACTGTATTTAAAGAGTATTTTATGGAGGGAAGAGCCAACAACAAAAGTTTAAGCCAGTTCTTCCTTAATGTTTAGCCAGGATCGTCAGAAGGAAAAGTTTCAGAGTTTTTGGGAGTTGACTTTCTACAGAAAATCACTATATACATGAACCAAAGTTCATTGGCAGTAGGTATATAAAAAAAATTAGGACAAATTTGGAAGTGTGGAAAGGATGGACTTGCTATGATTCCTAGAAATGTTTATCTCTAGGAAAATCTTAGTTTTGGCTTCCAAAAGTAGCCCAAGCAAACCAATAGTCAAATATTCAAGACTACATTTTGTAATACAGAAATCAGCAAATGTTTGCTTACTTATATGTTCATTTATGTATTACTTCAACTTCTACATTGCTTCAATCTTCATGACATTAATCTGCAGTTAGTAGAGCTGTTGCAGTCTACCTCTCCTCTTTGTAGGACACTTTTTAATAGAGTTTCAGATCCATTTCTTTTGTTATTTTTATTGTTGTTGATGAGTCACTAAGTCATGTCCAACTCTTTGTGACCATGTGGACCCCAGTATGCAAGGACCCCCTGTCCTCCACTATCTCCCTAAGCCTATCCAAACTCATGTCTACTGTGTCAATGACATTGTCTGACTATCTCATCCTCTGCCATCCCCTTCTTCTGCTTTCCATCTTTCCCAACATCAGAGTCTTCTTCAATGAGTCCTCAATTCTCATTTGGTGGCCAAACGCACTTCAGTATCTGTCCTTTCAAACAATAGTCAGGACTGGTTTCTTTTAGGATTGACTGATTTGATTTCCTTGGGATCCAAAGGATTCTCAAGAGTCTTCACCCATACCAAACTTTGATAGCATCAATCCCTCAATGCTCAGCCTTCCTTATGGTACAACTCTCACAGCCATACATTGCAACTCCATAGTTTGACTATACAGACCTTTGTTGGCAAAGTGATGTCTCTGCTTTTCAATATGCTGTCTAGGTTTGCCATAACATTCCTTTCAAGGAGTAAGCATCTTTTAATTTCATGGTTGCGGTTGCTGTCTGCAGTGATCTTGAAGCCCAAGAAAATAAAACCTATTACTCCTTCTATTTGCGAGGAAGTGAGGGGACAAGATGCCATGATCTTAGTTTTGTAAAGTTAAGTTTCAAGCCAACTTTTGCACTCTTCTCTTTCACATTCATCAAGAAGCTCTTTAGTTGTTCTTCACTTTCTGCCATTAGAGTAGTATTGTCTGCATAGTTGAGATTGTTGATATTTTTTCCAGCACACTTCTGATTCATGAAGCCCAGTATTTGGCATGACGTACTTTGCATATGTTAAATAAGTAGGGTGGTAATATACAGCCTTGTTGTACTCCTTTCCCCATTTTGGAACCAATTAGTTGTTCCATGTGTGGGCCTAACGGTTGCTTCTTGTTTATTGTGATCTACACAATCAAAGGGTTTATTGTAGTCAATGAAGTATATTCCTTTTCTGGAATTTCCTTGCTTTCTCCATAATCCAGTGAATATTGGCAATTTGATCTCTGGCTCCTCTGCCTCTTGAAACCCAACTTGCATTTCTGATAGTTCTCAGTTCACATATTGCTGAAGCCAGTGATAGGATTCACTGACTTTCCCTACCGGTTCAGAAATGTCAGTGCATGCACTGCATCTGCACACCTCCTTCTGCCCATTACATTGGGGCAGCTGGACAGAATCTCACTCAGCCACTGCTACTGGTTCACCTGAACTGGAGAGAACCCGTTAAATACCACCTCTGGCTGAAGCCTAGCTTGCTGTATTTTGAGCATGACCTAGTGTGTGAAATGAGTGCAATTGAACAGTGCAATTGAACATTCTTTGGCATTGCCCTTCCTTAGGATTGGAATATACACTGACTTTTTTCCAATTTTATGGCCATTGATGAGTTTTCAAAATTTAGTGACATAGTGAGTGCTGCACTTTAATAGCATTGTCTTTAGATTTTTAAATAGCTCCCATGGAATGCCATCAACTCTGCTAGCTTTGTTGTGGCTAAGATTCAGTTTAGTGCCCTCCAAATGTGCTATATAATTTCCTGCAGTCAATATCTATATGGGACATCAAATCAGAAATTTTAATGAAGCTATGAGATATATCTATAGATCTCGGGGAAGTGGAACAAGTTCTCTGTAATACTTGCATTGTGATCTGTGTGCATCTCCCTCATGAAAGCAGTCAGAAAAGTGATGGTAGGCTAAGTTAGAGCTTTGGTGAATATTTCTTTGGGAGAGAGGATTATATTACTTGCCTTGAAGGAAGGAACAGTACACCCATCCTTAAGAAGCAATCCTTTTACTTCAAAGGTGTTTTTTTTCAAGAGGCAACTGGATCTTTCTTGTTTTTCTTTGCAAATGGGTGTGGAACCTTTTTGGGTCTGCTGAAAGGACTGTGTTGACTCTGCACTCAGGTGACCCTGAGAACACAGATAAATCTCCAAGTGGCCTCAATGACTCTCTAAAAGAATGCAAATAACCAGCTGTCTCCAAGGAATATAAACCCTTTCATTCCCCAACATCCAGTCAGAGTTGATGAAGCTTCTTGGATTAGAAGTGAAATATATTAAAAGAAAAACCAGAAAGTCCAGTTGCCTCTTAAAAAAAAGCGTATTTTGAGACAATCATGACCTGGATGACTAAGAATCTCCATAGACCAAGCTTTATGGGGTAATTAACATGCTGCCTCTAATTTTCTGTTTCTTGGAAAGATGATTGAGGTGATGAATCAGTAGTTATAGAGTGCTATGGATGAAGCAGATTATCTGGATGCTTTTAATTAGGATTCAGGATGGGGTGCAGATTGTTGTGGAGCACCTTTGTGGGGACTGTAAGCACTAGTGCCACTTTCCATAACTAGTCTCCATAAATCTTGACACCATCAATTATGATATACTGCTGACTGTCTTATGAGAATTGCAAATTGGTATTGGTTTTAGGGTAAGCCCATCGTTGACTCAGAATGGAGCTCTGCACACCCATAGAGAATAGGCAAATAACCTGAAGGTATTTCTGAACTCACAACTCCTGCTGGAAATGAAGATGACAGTAATGGTCAGGTTCAACTTATGCTCCACTTGTGTCACTCATGTCTTTATCACTTCACATCATCATGACAATCCTTCTTCTCTGAAACAACTGAGTCCTAGAAACAGGGAAAGGTTCAATGTCTGTTTGAATTTTAGGGAGCTACTAAAATCTGGATCTTCCAGATTTTGAGTTTGGGGTATGTATGAGAGTATTATTCGAAGATTGAAAAAGAGGCACCAGAGAGATAGATGGGGAAGGTTGTAATTGTGATACTTATTTATTATTGATTTTGTGGTGGTTTGATTATTAAGCATTATTTTATTATTTTTAAACTAAACTAACCTTAAGAATTTGCTACCCTTCAGTGTCTGTGGATTGAAGCACATGAAAGCCTAATAAATAATCTAAATAAACGTAGGTTGCTTGCACCATTTTCTAACTATATGTTTTCTGATATATATTTCTAATCTTATATATTTACAACTCTTTATTTTCCTCAATCATTCCAGTGTGTTTGAAAATTAAGTTTCATAGCTTTTCTTGCATGAATAGATCAAAAGTATGAGTAGGTGATTATTTTCAGTCTATTAAAGGTGTACAAAGGGTTTCCTAAAACAGAAAAAGGCATAGATGAAAATTCATATTATCAGAATTCTTGAAGCAAAACATTGCACCATACGTAACCAAGCAAATTGCTTATTTGATTTATAGCACCCCAATTAAGCTATGAAACATTTATTCACAATTCTTTAAACTAACATCCTTGTTTCCCTCCACTCAAGTAATTGTTTTTGTAGGACTGTGGGCTTATAGAAAGTTTGAGAATTCTCTATCTAATCATCCCCGTCACTCCTTGACTCTCCCCTCAGTTCACAGGAAATGTCTAATCTCTTCAGAGAGGTATATTTGTGTAACAACAGAACTGTCTTCTTAAAGCCAAATCCCAGATGAGACCATATCTACAGTAAGAAGCATTCTTGTTGCCAGAAAACCACTTACAACCAGCCAATTGGCCTTCTACAAGGAAATAAGTAAAACCAGCTGGCTCTTGGCACCCTCCCCACTTGGGGATACAATGCAATGGCTGTTTTCAGGCATCCTCACTGCTTCAGCCTTGTTTTTCTTAATCAAGCCCTTTCTATCCAGGAGAGCTGTGCAGCTCGTTGTGGCTCATCCTCAAGTAGTCTGTTGTGTTATAGGATGCAATGGCAAGATTTTGAAGATAGAATGTTATCCAAATGTTGGAGTTTCATCAACACCATGATGATTACACCATTAGAGCCTAAGGTAGACACAATTTCTACGGACATGTTCAGTTGCATTATATATGTTCCCTTATGGAGTGGGGGGATCCATTTTAATTTCCTGTGCACCGCCCCGAGTCTCTTATGGGAGAGGGTTGCGGTATACAAGTTTAATAAAACCTAAAACTTAAACCCTACACACACTTTGTGCCATTTTGTGTTGCTGGGCTAAGAAGATATGTGGCTCCGACATGCCATTGCTCATGTTTCTAGGTTGGGGTTTAATCAGAGACCTTACAGGTAGTCCTTGACTTGCAACCACAATTGACCCCAGAATTTATGTTGCTCAGTTACAAATTTGTTAAGTGAGTTTTGCCCCATTTTATGACTTTTCTTGCCACATGTTAACTGAATCACTGCAGTTGTTAAATTAGTAACACAGTTGTAAAGTGAATCTGGCTTTCCCATTGGCTTTGCTTGTCAGATGTCCACAAACCATGATCACATGGCTCTGGGACACTGCAACAGTCATAAATATGAACCAGTTGTCAAGCATCTGAATGTAAATCACATGACCATAGGAATGCTTCAGAGGTTGTGTGAAAAATGGACATATGTCAGCTTGTAGTGCCATTCTAACTTTGGTCAGTAAATGACCCGTAAGTCAAGAACTGCCTGTATTAACTTGTCTTTGCTATTCTTGAAAAATGATTGATGCTAGACCTCTTTAAAAATCATGTTCACCATTTGTGATAAGAGTTCTACAGAAAGCACTAACCTTCTCTTTTTAAAATAAAGGATCTTTTTAAAAAATAGGCTTGGAGGAAGAGCAACGGCAAGATGAATACCGAGTAAAACTACGTGAAAATCATTCTCCATCATTGCTCCCATTACACACATTGCACATGCCTCTGAAATGCTAGACCTCACTTTTATAAGGAGGGAACAGCAATGAGATCATCATAATATCAACAGCAACATCATCATGAAGATTTCTCTTCACTCTCTTCCTGTTGAATGTACTGTTATAGGAACAGTGGTCCACATAAACCTTCACAGCCATCTGTAAAAAGAACCCAGCACCTGAAGATGAGATAAAAGCATGATGGAATGGTTTACTATTGCCTTCTCCCTGCAGTATGAAATGATACCTATCATTGTCAATTATCAGTTACTTCTAGTATCTTCTTATATGATGATTATTGCTCAATATATAGTTGCCTGTGTGATTTAACTGGACTGCTGGAATAAACTTCATCCTTCTTGTTGTAAATTCCAAGAATTCTTCATTCTCCCACTCAAAAGCAACAGTTCCTCCCCCTCCATAATGAAGCAGCAAAGTACTTGAGGGAAAATATTTGCTTAAACTGGGTACAGGTAAAACTAAAACCAAACAAATCCTAAATAGCTCAGGGAGGTAGGAAGCAGATGTGTGTGTTTATTTTCCAGTAATACCTCCAGTAGAAATGAAGGACAGAAACCCTATTGCTGGTAGCTCTACACATAAAGGCCTCTTTCTTTGGTTAAGACATAACCAAAAGGTTTTTGACAAATGGTGAATATTATTGCATCTATTCCACAGAAATAATCTACTTTAAAACTTTCCTGAAGGCATGTTTGATACACATTTAACAATGCTTTATTGTTTAAACCAGAAATAAACCAAATAAAGAGAAAAACATTTAAATTAACAAAACTGCAAGCAATTCAGTTCACAGCTATTAAATATAACTGCAAACTGTCCGATCTAAAGAATGATTGACAGGGTGTTACAACATTAAATAGAACAAGTATTGGGACTTCCAAAACTTGATATAAAAATCAAATAAATAAATGGTCATTCACAAAAGGCACAAAGAAATTCAGCAATCATGGAACAGGAAGATGTGCATTTTTATTAACTGATCAAAGAGCAAAAAACAATAGGAACAAGTTGACAATTTTCAAATTGGAAAGTCATTCAACGTATGAAATTATGAATGAGTACCGAAATACGCAAGTTTGTTAATGATCCCATACTGTTCAAGATAATAAAGTCATAACTACGTCAAAGACCTTGAAGAGGTCCTTTCCAAACTTGGTACTTTCAGATGGAGAAGAGAGTGCCTTCAAACTAATGTTGACACATGGTGACCCCCCCCCCCCTTGGACAAGTCCCTGTAGTTTTCTTGGCACAATTTCAGAAAATCATTACCTGTCTCTTAGGCAGAAGAGAGTGACTGGCCCAAAGTCACCCAATCACTTTCATGCCAAAGGCAGGATGAGAATTGATGGTCTCCCAAGTTTCTATCCTGATTCCATAACCACTATACCAAACTGGACACCAAAATATCAAAAACAGTTCTATATAATCAAATTCAATTTAAAAAAAAAAACCCTGCACACAGATAAATTCTTGGGATCAGAGCTGGCAGTGAATAAGGAACATAATTGATGATTATACCAACGAAAGTGTCTATAAAATGGTTTCCTTTGCTTATAATTTTGTACTTGGAAAAAATGAGAAACTCCACCATGTACAAACATCAAACATACACTGGTGAGCCATTAGTATGATGTAACTACAAAAATGATTAATTTGCATATCATTGTCTCTACTGTAATCACTTCTGACTATTGGGCATATTAGTATTGAGAGCCAATTTGATGTAGTAGCTAAAATGCTGGCTTAAAAACTAGGATACTGTTATTCCAGGCCTCCTTTGGTCATTCTTCAAGCCTGCTTTCTGGGCTGTTATTGTAAGAAAAATATGAGACAAGAGGAGTAGGTGTCTGCTGCCTTGAATTCTCTCTCTCTTTCTCTAAAAGCCAAATCCCAGAACTGTAAGGCCTACAAATTTAAAATTTGTTCCTCTTGACTTCTAGGTGCTTGCTAAGAAAGGATTTTTTGAAATGACCATCAGATCATTAGTATTTCTTATACAGTAGTTTTGTAGCGAGATTAACATGCTCTGATGCTAAGGAGTTACATTCCATTCTCCTGCAGTGTCTCGGCCCCAACTCACTTCTTACACTGACCTCATCAGTCCAGATAAATTTGTTCCTTCTACTGAAGACCAATTAAATGGAAAAGAGGGGAAAATGCCACCAGCACCCCTAGCTCTTTCATCTACATAGCCGAGGCTAATAACTTGCATAGCGTAGACTTTCAATTCCTCCCTCAGATGAATTGCTCAGGACCTCCCTGTAAACAGCATTCCTGTTTTTGCTCTCTGGCTGGAGGATGACCAGGCTGTCAGGTGAACTGACTCTGGAGCACGCCACATACAACTGGCCATGGGAGAAACAGTCACTCCTCAGATGCACACCAGCCACTTTCAAAGTCTGTCCTTGTGCCTTATTGATGGTGATAGTGTAGCACACCTTAATGGGAAATTGTAGAAGTTTGAACTTGAAGTGGTAGTCTGATGGGATCAGAGGAATTTGGGGATGAAACTGGTTTCTCCCTGATTGACACCTGTGAAAATCATGGCTTTGATTATGTTTGTACAGTCTTCACCTGAAGCCTGGTGTCATTGAACAGTTTTGGAGGATTTAGAATGATTGGAGCACTAACCTTGAGGTAGAGGACATGAGGTTGTAATCCTAGTGGGTTGAGAGTATGCAAGAACTCTACAGGGTAATGTATAGCATCCTCGACCTTAACTGCTCATTAATTTTTAAGCTTTAAGTATCAATTTATCAAGCCCTATCACATAGTTTCGTAGTGAAGCACAGGTATCCAGCTAGTACTGTATAAAGAAGATGGGATAACAATAAGATTCATCTTGCAAAATGAATCTAGTTCTGGGAACAAATTTTAACTGGAAGATTTTGGAACAAGTTTAGACAATGGCATGGCAACGAAGATGAACAGGTGAAACCGAATTCTTAAAATCTCTATATGACCTGAGAGCGCGAAGAGGCTGAATGCTTAATCTTGAGAAACAACAGAGAAGTCACCATATCATTCTTTACAACTCCGGACAGAAAGATCTTTTCTCTCTTTTAAGAATGGAAGGCATTTGGAAAATGAAAAACCATAACCAGGTGGTGAGCTCCACTCCCCAATCTATAGTTTTCTGGGCAGCGCTACAGCGATGGCTTGCCACTGCTTTATTCCAAGATTTCTTCTCACTTCCTATGGCTCTGGGATTATTCTTCTGAGATCTTTCATCCAAATGTCTATGGAGATTCTCAGTCATCCAGGTCATGGTTGTCCCAAAGGTGCTTTTTTCAAGAGGCAGTTGGACTTTCTTGTTTTTCTTTGAAGACTGAAGCTTCTTGGATGAGAAGCGAAACGTCTTCAAAGAAAAAACCAGAAACTGCAGCTGCCTCTTGAAAAAAAAGCATCTTTGGGATTTGCATCCAAATACTAACAATCCCCGAACAGGTGGGTCAGCCATCTGCTGAGATTGGAAACGGACGAAAAACTCGGTTGTTACAAAAGGAGACAAGGCACAATCATACGAAGAACCAAAACTAGCGTTCTTCGCTAGTGAATGACTGTTTGCTAAACAAAAGTGGAATGCAGAGATCTTAAAACACGGCATAAAAGCCGAAAAAGAAAAGAAACTCCAGCCAGGCGGCCGCTGTACTGTAGGCAAATGATCCCAGAATTCAACCTTTCCGGGAAACGTTCCAGACTCCGCCTCTTCACAGGAGCAGCCAAAGGATTAATTCGATTAATATTATTCCTCTATGAGCAAATAGCAGGCCGTTATTGGCCACCCACCAATCGATGCTCCTGCATTCGAGAAAACTCTTGCTCTTATCACCAGTTCCCCACCACCACTTATTTACACCTCTTTATTTACATCCCCCACCCACCCTCCCTCCCTCCCGCTCCGTTGCTGTAGAACAGAGCGCGCCGTTTCCCGCTCTGAAGCAACTCATTCCTCTTCTGAACCAATCAAATCGATTTGCTCTCAGCCAACAGGCGTGGCTTCCTCTTCCCATAGCCTTAGCCAGTAGAAATGTCCTCCTGTCTTCCATGCCCCGCCCCCTCGGCCCATTTTAGAATGTTTGACTCAATTCCACCGTTTTGTTTCTCTTTCGAAGTAATCGAAACTGGGGGAGGGGGTCTCTTCCGGCTTATGCGTGATCACGTTTAGCCATGTGACCGGAAGTAGTCTGCGACTCAAATTGGGGTGACTTCCGCCTTTTTTCACTTGATTCCTCTTGTCGATGAGGAATTGAGACCGCGGCTGACCAGGTAAATCCTTTTATATGGTGGTTGCCGCGGCAAAAAGCGTGCCTTGCAGGCACTCTTAAATCATATGGGTTAATACTTTAATATCCTTCAGTCTTTAATAATAAAAAGCAGTTCTGTTATATAGTGTTGCCCGTTAGGTTGTTCAGAATAAATTATTCAACATTTATTAATGAAGTAAGGTTTAAAACAGCCCTATGAGAAGGTGTTTTTTTTATCAGGGCAACTTGGTCTACCCAAATATGGGACGGAGCATACTGCTTCTGCTTAAATATCAATATAAATAAATATAAATTTAACACAGCACTATGAGAAGCATTAAGGTTTTCCTTGAATTCCAGATTTGGGGTTTTCAGCGTTTACGCGGACGGACAGAATCTGCGGTAATTTTCCGTAGTCTTAGTGAATGATAACAATCTTCTTATTTATTTTTATTTATTTATTTATCAAAATTTCTAAGCCGCACCCTCTTGCTCGAAAGGACTCGGGGCTTTACGGTATCTGTTATTGCCATGTTAGGGAAGGTGAAACTTTGAAACTACCGTTTTAAGGGATTGATACATATAATATGATACAAATCAACAATTCACAATCTGTATTGTCTTTTGAACAGCATTAAAAGCTCTGTGGTAAAAACATGTAATGGATAGTAGATTAGGAAGACTGCCAATCACGTTCTATGGATTTATCAACTCTTTGATTTACAGCCCACCTTTTCCTCCGAAGTTTAAAGAAGTACCTGATTGGTTTTCCTCCCATTTTCTTCCACAGCAACAATCCTGTGAGGTAGGTTGTGCTGAGAGAGTGATCA